>APFE031227249.1:0-17953 GCA_000404065.3 Pinus taeda
CTCAGTTATCTGGGAAAACATGCTTTGTATCTGAGGAACCTGATCATTAACAGGTTCTCTGGAGGATGGAGAGGCTGGGGCACCCTCTGTTTCTCCCAATTATATTACCAAACAAGGTTGTACTGAAGACATTGCATCCAAAAGTTTAGTCCTTTTTGTTGTTTCTAATTCTTCTTCATCAAGATCAATAACAACTTCTCTAGCCCTTTTGGCACCTTTTTCTTAAATACTAGGGGTTTCAATCTCTACCCCTTTGGTGCTCTGTAGATCCCCATTTTCCATTTTCTCCATTTCCGGTCTACTTTCATGCACAAAGGCTCAATAGCCATTCTCTAATATTGTTTTTGAAATAATTTGATGAGAGTCGTAAACCCACTCAACCACTTATAGAGACACATGTCATCCAACAATTTCTCAACCTCTTGAGTAGCCTATCTAGTGTTCACAATGAAGGGTCCTACTGCTCTGGGAAATTTAAAGAAATAGCCCTTCTTCATGGGAACAAAATGAACCTGATCCACATTCATGCTCTATCTAATAAACTCAAGAGTAAAGACCCTCATTGGCACAAATTTTGGTAACCTATATGGTTTCATTGAGGCCCCATAAAGCCCGATCTCTACATGTTCTTCAAATATGAACTAGTCTCCACAACTTACATCCTTGCTCAATTGAAGGAATTCTTGAGCTTTGGGAAGAAATGTTGGGGGCAAGGTTCCATCCAATATCTTGTAGGCCACTGGAACGAATAAAGAAGTGAATTCAAACAGACCACCATCTCTTGGATCACCTCTTATCATGTCTGTCTAGAATACCACTGACTGCTTCTTTTTGCTTATGTCAACAATATTTAGTTCCAAACTTGTAAAATGTTCAGCATCCTGGTACATAAATAAATAAGTAATAACTGAAGGAAACTGGAAGGAACCAGTAAGTGATAGAGTCATGAATTGAGTATTAATAGTGTCTACCCAAAATGTTGGAATATCTACTACTACTTCTGGTTTCATCATTAAAGAGAAAAATTTGAACAATGCTTTATCAATCTGTCTTGAGTCCTCCTTCCCCAAAATCTTAGAAACCACATGCAAGATTGGTCTTATATTTGTTGCAAAGATGTCTAAAGAAAACACATTTCCATCTAGAGAGAATTTTCCAGATTTGGGAGCTAAGAATGAGGTAGCATAAGAAAACTCCTGGGATGACATGTTATCATAATATGAGATCAAGGGCCCTTCAGTAAAGGTGGTATAAGTTCCAGATACAGGGTAATTCAAAGCTTGGTGAATTAACTGAGAGGTTACTTGGAAAACATTTCCCTCGGACTGATTCATTACAAAACACTTCTTCGGGTACATTGATAAGGCTAACCACTGAATGAATTCAGGGAAAAAGTGAGTTTTTGGGACAAATGCTGCTAAAACACCTGACCTAACCATTTCCATGAATAAAGAGTACTTTTTATGGTTTAGAATGACTTCTTGATACAGGGAAAGGTGCTTAATTGGGCAAAAGGTGTCAGAAATATCATGTTCAATGTCCATAACGGGGTATGGATGACAGAGGACAAACTTACTTGTTTGGCCAAGGCGTTTGTGAATGATAGTTGCTGACTCAGAATGCTGAACTGAAGGTGAAGCCGCTTGGTACCGAAAGCAAATGACTAATGCAATGGGGTTTTCACTTTCCTTTTATGTATGGTAAGCAAAAGGGAGGGAAACCTGCAATTAATGTAATGAATTAATGGAGTGGCAGATGAGGTGACGGGGTATGCTGGGGAGCTGGACGGAAATGAATGGGAGTGGCAGATGGTGTGGCGGAGGTGATATGGAGCAAACAATGTGGGGTGGCCCGCTACGGGAGTAGGGAGTGTACGGGAGTTTGATCAAGGTTGAACCCCCACAGTAATCATGGGCCGTTGAATTTAGTTAGCCATGTTAACGTCAGGGTCAACTGCGGGGGTTGGGCTATAAATTATAACTTGTGCTCCTTATTCCCTTGCAGAAAACTTTACCTATCTCCCTCACCGATCTTTGATCACACTTCGCTGACATGTTTGGGCTTTAACTGATGGATTGGGTCCACTTTCATAACATCTTAAATGCCACCGTTAGTGTAACAAATACTTTAGAATTTCTAATTCTCTTTTGATTTTCAGAATTTAATATTCAATTTTTTTGAACTTTGAGTAATATAAAAAATGAAAATTTAAATGACAGAGTAGGCTACAACACAATGTAAGACTCCTCCAATGCATGAGCAATGGGATCATGTAGTTTGAGTAAAGGAAGTAAAATTTGAGTGTTGGATTGATCTTGAGTGCATACAGATGAGTGATGAGGAGCCTTGAGTGTTTGAACAATTTCCTTATCAGAGGCGAAACCAGCCTGAAGACAGCAAGGGCCTGATATAACCATTAACTTGGGCTAAAGTGCCTTGATGGTCTATGGGGTTTCGACTTCATTGACAGATAGATCTTCGTAGACCAGTGGCTTAGACAAATTAACAACGAGTGAATCAACATCATGATCGGGTGATGAGGTGAAGAGATTTGATGAATCACATAGAGGGGTAAATGATAAGGAAGGATGTTCACCCTCTGCATTTCTGGAAAGAGAATATGAAGGATCAAGTGGATTTTCAATGAATGATTGGTCCTCTCTGTTGTTGAATGATGGGCTAACATATGGTGTGTCTTGCGAAAGATCAATAATGGGTGCATCCGTAGATGAAGACACACATGCAAACTTATGGATGGTAGGTTCACCAACGATGTTAGGAAAGAATGCAGGGGGCTCGGACGGAAAGGAGTCATCCTTTGCCGAGTGTTGATGCTCAAGCTCCCACTCATACTCTTCATGAATGACAACGCACGTTGGTTGTGCAACACCAACTCCGTCAGTGGGTTGTTCCTCATTCGCAACAAGTGAAGAGCCCGAAATGGACAAACACAAAACAACATCATTAAGAGGAACACCTGAGTGTGAAGACAGAGGTCAAAGAAAATAATGCACATGGGAACTCGAAGGACTCACAACCAAATATGTGCGAAAATGGAGTGGAGTGATTCTGGGGGAGTGTAAAGGATGAACAGGTGTGCAAACATGATCCTCAACATCATTGAGCGATGGTGGAACTATTGAATGAGAGGGAGATGGATAGTCCGTTGAGACAGTGCTTGCTTCCACATGGGATTGCGCAGTTCCATCAATAAAGAAGGTTGAGCGAGGTTTGACATCAAGATTTCTCTTGGGATGGGAAGATTTCTTAAGACAATATTAGAATTGGTCCTAGAGATAAGGAAACCTCATCTAGCTCCTCAGAGCTTGAAACTGTAAGTCACGGAAGTGCTGCCAAAAATCAATAATGGATTCATGCGGAGCCCTTTGTTGCTGTAACAATTTCCGGTCAAGATGGTCTAGATCAAAATGATAGAATGTGTCTTTAATAAGATAACGGAAGTGCTCACATGAGTGCATGGTGTCAGTCGGTAGGATGAGCACCCAACAAAATGGAGATTCGCAAACTGTGTATGCAAGCAACAAACTAGCATGTTCGTCAGTAAACACATCTTCCTCATAAATCATGGAAAGAAAGTTATTTAAGTGCTAAGGCTAGGCCACTTTGCCTTCACCATCATACGTGTGAGTGGACAAGAGATTGAAAAGCTTCCTCGAGAGGGAGACATTTTCATGATTCAAAAAACACCTCGGGGGAAGAAGAATGCAAGACTCCATGAAAGATATGAAAAGGTTCAAAACTAGATGAGAGGACTGATTGTCATCAGGCCCTCCCTTCTAACACCAGAAATGTTAATGGTGCTAGACCTGCCAACATGTCAAGGGGATCTCCTCGGTAAGAAGTCCGAATTAGACCTTAGACCGTTTGGTGTAGGAGTCCCAACAGTGGGTTTTTAAGGTAATTCCTTGACTGCAGTGTCACACAGAGGCAAGTAGAATAACTATTTTAGCAACAAGGATGTGACTGATGCAGTGAGTCAAGGAAGGTGTATGAGAGGTTCCAACACTTCGAAAGGGGAAGGAGGTGAAGGTGAGTTCCAGGTTGAAAGGGATCAGTCCCAACTCGGCTAGGAACACACAACACAAAGGACATGCAAACTTCTGGTGGAGCAGTCCACTCAGATGCGACAGTCACATCATACAAGGTATGATAACATGTACAATACTTATGGATCAGCATGAGACGAGTGTGACGGTTGTTATAGAAAGGTTCAAGTGAAAGGTCTGTCTTATGTCTGGTAGGGCAGTCAACATGGACAATGATAGCATTAACAACAGATGCAACACATTAACAACAAGATTCATATAATTTCATGTGAAACAGTTCATACACAAGTACGTAAGCTAAACAACATATATCATTAAAGTAACTGGAGCAGTCGAACTACAATAAAAACATATGCATGAAAATGTGTTGGCTCTTGTTATATAAAGAAGTGTAAGTCAAAATCATACAATACATTCATGTAAACATACTAGACCTAATAGTGGAACGTTATAGCCCCATCTGCCTGCTCCTCCAAAGAGATGTACTAGCTCCGTGCAGTGGAGAAGCCAAGGCGTGTTACAATACTATCCAACCCTTCTTCAAAATAGTCTTAGTAGAAGATTGGTTGACCAACAACCTATACAATGAGTCATGAGGGACTATTTATAGCAAAAGGTGGGTGTTGGGCTGTTAATATTTCATTTTTAATATCACTTTTTAACACCTATTTCATCCATTTCTACTCTTCTTTATCATGTCATTTATCATGATTTACCATATAATCCCATTTTATAATTATTTATGCTCTTATGGATAAATATTATTTCTTCTCCTTTATTTTTAATAAATTGATTGTTATGCATGTTTTTACCAATGATGGTTTATTAATAAATTGGTTGTAACATCACTCACCATTTTAACCCCCAAAATATTTTCCATATTGTAGATTTGATCTCCAACTCATCATTAACTGTGCCAACTCAGAAATTCGTTGGAATAAGAAGTGACAATTTTGCATTGGACGTTTTGGGCAAATGGAGAAGAATCTAAAAAATCCCAAACATGGGTTTTGTCAAGAACGGACCATATTAGTTTTATTATGAGGTGTTTTCCCAAATTTGGTCCGTATTAAGGGAAACGGAAGGTTCTCTAAAGACTTTTTTTTCTCAGATTCGCTGTTGTGGCCGTTTTCCAAATTATCTCAGTTGCAATACCAAATTCGTCCTGTTCCTATTGAATGTTGATGGAAAGATATTTTAGATATGATCTTGTTGATCAATTTGTTGTGAACGATCCAATTTTGTAATGGGAATCACATTGTAATCATCTTTGTTGTAACTGCTCTCTGCTCTTTGTGTATTTAAATGAAAACAAATATCAAAGCAAAGAATGGGAATTATGGGGAATTAGATGGATTATTAAATTAGAGATAGATAGGTTAGTATAGGAGGAGAGGGGGATGGAATGATTATTATTACAAGATGTAATTTTATTTGTAGACTCTCGTTGCTGAGAAGACACAACTTACTGTAATTCTGCCCGACTTGATGATTAATATATAATTAGAGTTGTTGTTCCTTCGCATTTCCTGAAGTAATCTAGTGGTATTCACTGGCGGCTAAGGGTTGGGTTCCTAGTGGATCTACTCGTTGTTCCTGTACCATACAATGTGGTTTGCCTAATTTTTTATTTTTGCAAGTGTGGTTTGTTTAATGATTACCTTTTGCAATTGAATTGCGTTGTTATTCATTTCCCTCATAACAGGATCATTGCTTTCTGCAAGTATATTGTTGTGTTGTTCATTCTAATTATAGAGCTTCGTTGTTCATTTCAGTAACTTAGTTTTGCTGTTCATTAAAGTCACATAAGCTTTGTTTTTCATTTCTATTATATAGCTTTGCTGCTCATTTACTTTTTGCAATCATCTAGTTTTGCCTTTTAGCATTCTTATAGCTAACAAAATTATCCTATTTACATAATCTGTAGCAATATTGTTGATTTACTTCATTGTCATTTCCAATTTGGTTATTTAGTGTGTTGTGTGTGAGGTCAACAACTGTAAAGAACATTGGCTATTGTTTTCAAAGCTCTCAGATTGGGGATCTTATTTGCGCTTGATTTAGTTTACATTAGTTAAAAGAGGAATGAGTTATCGCTGTTGTACCGTTGACTGATAATCGCTGTTACTATGCTGAATGAATGATTTAGTTTTAGAGCATTGAGTTTCCTTTAGTTGCAAGTGGGATTTATTAAAATCATCCATTTACTCTTGTATTTGAAAGATCTATACTGCAGTTTAGGAAACATTACTCTCTAGGATTATAGCGTGCACATATTGTGTACACTCTTAAAATAAGAGGACTTGCCCGGGTCGATAATTAATGTGGGATAAATAGGAGTTTTAAAAGGCACCTTTTATCACCCAAAAGTGGGGTGATCCTTGAAATTCCCCTTTATGACATTTCAACTACCCTCATGACTCTTCACCTACTCTATGACTGTTACATCCAACCATTAACACTTGACTTACACTTGACATGATTCAACATTACAATGCACATGTACTCATGTGAGACAACATGGTTTGAGAAAGCCTTACAAGACATCACTGACACTCGGTCTGCTGAGCTGAGACCAACTCTTTGACATGCATGTGATGATGAAGGTGTTGAGTTGATGCCAAGCTTGGTCATCCGTGATGGTGTGTATACACCTCATGGTGACATCTTGTTGAAGCGAACTCTTACCTCTATTGCAACCGGTGCATTAGTTTGACCCATTCATCCAAATTGTCTGCTAACATGCGCACGGTCTTCTTGGGTATGGTTGAACCAACAACACATTGATGCATAGTGTCTATGTTGATCTTTAAGTGTGTACTGGTGGTCATGCACATCAACTTGTTGAAGTACATGTTCAGCCCCAGTTGGACTTGCTTCTTGTCTTCGCCTTAGTGAGTGTGTTGAATGGGTTGGATTGCATGCATGCACTCAATGATATGCATGCTACTAAATCCCTTGCATGCGATCAACAACAATGCTCACCATGTCTACTCTATCTATATCAGCTGCTGGGATGGATCCTTAACTTGTACGGGCACAGTTTCATCCATGAGTGCATGATGCACCCACTCCTGTTCCTGTTCCTATTGCAACTCATTCGTCTGCCTGTGTAGCTTCATGTTCTTCCTAAGTTTCTGCTTTAGCACATGCAACTCCTTCTTTGTTTCATCCTCTACCTTTGTGCGATCTTCATGTCGCACCATCACTTCATAGAAAGAGTCTCCAAAGTTGTTTTCATCATCAATGGACCTACTTGAGCTTGCAACCTTGTTCCGCCTTCGTGTTTTCAACAACCCTCCTCTTGCATTCGTTGCATTTGGTATGCTGTCTTTAGCTGTTGTTCATGATGTTGCCCGTTGTGATGATGTTGTTGTCATATCTTGATGTCCTTGTCTACGAACAACTTGATGTCTTCATGGGTAGGCAATTCTATAGGCACTTGATCGACTGCATCCCCAAGTGTGCTCTGAACGATGTCTTCATCTCTGCTCTCTTGGAAACATTGTACATGTATTGCTGGGAGGATGATGAACACCTACGATACCTGGAGACATGGTAACACTCATGGCAAGCAATCTGTCAGTTGAAAACCAAAATGAACATGAGAACTGACTTGCAACATACCCGGGTGAATGATCATGAAGGTTGTGCAATTTCAGCTGGGAGGTCGAGAGATCGATAGTCTAGGCTGCTGGGAGACTGACTAACTACTGGAATTGCGCAATGCATAGTCCAGTATGGCTGCTAACTGCTAGGATTGTGCAATGCACAATTCCAGCCTGGAAGGACTATTGGCCCAAGGACAAATTTGCGTAATTTCTTGGGCCATGCAACCACTATCCTCCAAAAATGTGCAAAAAAATCCTGGAGGCCAATGGCAGGAGTGCACAAATCTAGAGAGGAAGATGGGCCTTCCTTTCCTAGATTGTGCAATGCAGCCTTGGTGAAGGCAGAGCCCGGGTCAAGGTTGGCCTGACTCACCAACGGGAAACTAAAAGCAAGTAAGTCAGTGAATGCATGGTGACACTAAGAGATATCAGAAGTGATTAACAATGCATGCAAAACATGAATGACCGATTCAACAAACAAATCAACATGCATGTTGGTGAGGCAGTTCACCAGTTGGGTGAACATCCATGCAAAATTGTTTCATGCATGCGATAGCAGTGAGATAGCAACAAAAAATGAAACAAAGCTAGGACAAGCTAGTATATTTGTAAATGACAACAAGCGGTCAAAGAAATCAAGAAAACAGTACTCCCACAAGAAAAAACATAAAAAGCAACACAAATGCAGCACAAGGCATGGGAAGCGGGCTTACTCTAAAATAGCTGAGATGAATGTGCCAACTGCTCCTACACATGATGTGGGATGTTAATGCTACAAGGTTGATGTGAGGAATGAGTGTTGTAATTTACAGTTGATGAGTTTTGATAACATCGAGGTTGTGACGTACATGCCATGAATCTATGGGAAGCGACACTTGGTGGGAGGTTTTGGAATTGCTCCTTGCATGTAACCTCCAACTGCTAAACATAAATCCTTGAAACAAGGGATGCCTTTGCATGTTACCTTGGGAGAAGGAACCCATGCATGCAAATCTGGTTTGCTTAGTCCCATAGGAAATTCAACTCAGCTACACATGCAAGAGGCTGCTTGACTACTGGAGCAAAATGCGCGTTTCTGGCTGGGAGCTGGGCTGGCTGCCCAGGAGATTTGCGCAATTTCTCTACGGAGTAGTTGATTGCTGCCTATATTTGTGCAAATCCTAGGCTAAACATTCTGTTTCTGGGAAAATTTGTGTAAATCCTACTTGGAGGGTTCGCTGGTAGGATTGCGCAATCTTGGAGCCCAACAGGCTGTCAGAGAGGATTGCACAATTCTTGGAGGGAAGGTTGGTTTCCCTCTAGAAATGCACAATTTTCAAGGGGAAGTTGCTCAACTTGCAGCTGGACCAAGTCAGGGTGAATAGCCTATGAGGGGAATGCATCAAATGTGATTGAAATGCTGCCTTTATGCGAGGAAAACACTGAAGCTTGTGAACTTGATGAAGCAACGCAAGTTGCTATGAAGGTTGGAAGGGAGGCTTCAAAACGAGGCTATGGAAAAATTTTGGAGGGTGGTTGTAGCTGCTACAATAGACTGCAAGGTAAGTATTTAAGATCTCTGAATACCTAGATTAAAATGATGTTATTTAAAAATGGGTTATGCCATTGCCTTGATGTTCAAATCTACACGAAGTGGAAAGCTCTTTAGAGATTGAGAGAGATCAGGTCCTGAATATGGCTCGTTGATTGGACCTCCTTCGAGCAACGATGAGGGAGTGGTACAGGCCTCACTATGGAGTGTTTCCCAACTGATAACACAGGGTTTTTTGCAGACACATCACCCATCCACTAATCCTCCACCTCCACCTCCACCGCATACACCTTCGCCCACACCTCCACCACCACCACCACCATTCAACATGTCGAACACAATGGATTTGCCGATTTTCAAGGACATAGGGAGTGAAGATATAGAGTAGTTCTGGTTTGTTTCGAATGCTATGTGGAAAACACAACAAATTATTGATGAGAATATCAAGAAGGCACAATTGGTTACCACTCTACAGGATCTCATGCTGACTTGGTATATTAAGTATTGTTATGATAATCCTCTAGCATTGCTCGCAGAGACTAAGGTTGCTTTAAACAAGGAGTTTAGTATGCCTAGTTCTGACTTGCAATTAGTAGTTGGATTTAAGGAAATCATGATGAGGGTTGATGAGATGCCCTGGGAATTAGATCAAATGTTGAAATGTTAGATTCAAGAAGCTAACATGCAGCTCACAGATGGCCAGCAACGCGAGTGGTTTATAGCTTTGATTTGCCCCACTTGAGGATTTCTTTGTCGCAATAGAAGATAAGAACTCATGTAGAAGCCATATAAATATTGATTAGGTTACATGAAATGCCCATTTAGGATGAAACCTTAGGGGTACAATAAATTCACTCTCAGTGACAAAGCCTTTGCTTAGAATTGTAGAGCTTGAAGAAAGATAAGGAGACTAAACCAGAGATGCGCACGGAAGTCTGGTGTTTGAAGTGTAAGAGTCAGGGGAACAATAAAGACCATTGTCCCGTATTCGCAAATTATATTACATTAGGGGGACCAATTCAACTGAGGCTAGAAGCTCCAGCAAGACCGAATGTGGGGGATGCACTATTTGTCAGGTTGTTGGACAACATGGGACGAATAACTGTCATTTGCTTCAAAAGTTCATCTAGACACCTCAGCAGTTGTTCTATAACTTCTACGAATCGGTGGGCTACGATGAGCACCACTGTCGCAGATATGAGCTAATGATGGAAAGAACACCTACATACCGGATGCAAGTGGAAACTTGACCTCTAGAGCAAGCCGTCAGAGGAGCATGTAGAGATTATCAGGATGAGGACGAGGCCAATGAGGAGGAGGGCTTGGTAGATGCTGGGGACAGGTTATTTGTTACAATTGTGGAACACCAGGGAACTACTCGTGGGAGTTTCAGAATCAGACACACTCGTCATTTCAATACTGCATCCAGTTTGAGCACACTATAGAAGAATGCCTAGTGTTGATAGCTAAGATGCAGGAGAAGAAGGTGCACCCTCAAAAACCTATGCAAAACTTACAGATGATGAGATCTGAGCCTTGTGAAGAAGATCAAATCATAAATTTAGTGCTGAGAAGCAAAATAACAATCGATGATGATAAAGTTAAACAACCTGAAGAGGACAGATGGGTCCGCAAAGCCCCAGAGAAGGAACTGGTTTTTGATCTGGCGCGCGCTAAGGAAATATTTATGGAAGCCAAGAAAAGCTTCACTGAGGCATCCACCTCAGGAATTCAGGACAAGATGAAAGATGCCAACACGCCTGCAAAAGTTGACCCCTCTGTGCTTACTATGTTTCTGGAGACCTGCATAAAACTGCTACGCGATAGCAAAGCTATGGAAGGCCTGCAGGAGTTGATAAACAAGTGTGCTAGCAAAGAGAACTTCCCTGATGAACACCAGGTGGTCAGAAAAAGTAGAAAACATAAGGCAAGAACAAGGTGTGAGATGAGGCTCATCGCGCGGATAGGAGATTATGAGATGGACCAGGTCATCTTGAATCTGGGTCCGATGTGAATGTACTACCAAAGAAAACATGGGAAATAATGGGGAGACCTACACTATAGTGGTCTATGGTCCAGCTCAGAATGGCGAACCAACAGAATATCATCCCCATGGGACAATTATATGGAGTAACAATTGATATAGAAGGTGTGAGTGCAATATCTGACTTTGAGGTGATATAGATCGTTGATGATGGTAATCCATATCCTGCACTTCTGGGAATTGACTGGGCCATTGACATGAATGGGGTCATCAACTTGAAGAAGAGGATAATGTCGTTTGAAAGGAAATCACTTCGAGTTGTAGTTTCATTGGACCCTGCAAAAGGGGAGCACTAGATTGAACTAGTCTGCGATTATGAAGAAAGTGAGGATGAACTGGACCAGATCTACAAAATAACAAAGCAAGACTAGGACTGGATCATTCTAGTGACAGATGGATGGATTGCATGGGACCGAGAGAGTTCCTACACCTTTGATTCATGTGAAGAGTTGGAACATTGGAAGAATCATTTGTATTAAGTATCCTCAATATGATGCAATATGATGACAAAATCATTACGTTGTGTTTCGCCGGAGGTAAGGAACTTACCTTATTATGATGGTTTAAATGACGTGGATAAGTTTTTGGATGCATTTGAACGTGAAGTCCCTGAGGATCACCATTTCCAAGCAGTATATTTGACACTACGTGCTACGCCCGCATGATGGTGGGGTACGCACAAGGAATTTTTTTATGGATGACGAGATTACAAAAGAATGATGAGGTTACAGTTTGGGCATCATAACACTATATTGATTGAGAAATATAGCAAGAAGGCTGATCCGCGCAATCACCTAGCTAAATGGACTTAAGCATGGGGGATAGAACCGCCGCCAGAATGGGCACACATATTCTGCCATACTTTGGACACAATTCCCATGAATTGGTATTTGGAAATGGAGCTTCGCCATGGCACCAGAGTGGGATATATTGAGGGAAGGGTTCTTATTGACCTTCAACTTCAAGGATGGCTTTACAAGCATCGATGAAGCTCTACAGGAGATTAAGGTAGTTATCTTTAGAACGCCATAAGAACCTACGGAGTGGGTCTAACTAGATTGGAGCACCTAGTTGTGCCATGCGCTGGAATGTTATAATATGACTGCTAAAGAGGAGGATGAAGATCGAAGAAATAATAACATTCCAGAGGCAATAGGGCATCACGAAATTGAGGGCCTACAAATAGACAACCCGGACATCACCGTGTCGTTGAAGACGAAGCAAGTAAACATTGTCACTGAAGCAGAACCTAAGTTTACAAAGATTGGAGATTAATGGGAGGACACTACTATGCATAAAGTTGCTGAGTTACTCCGTGAATCCCAGGATCTATTCTTTACCAACTTTTTAGATTTGAAAGGCATAATTGGCAATTTGGGCGTTATGAAGATCACTCTGAAGCCAGATGTGAAGCCTATTAAGTAGATGGTGGGAATCCAACAACCTTAAGAGTATCTATTTAATCATACTCTTAGGGAATATTAGTGAAAAAGTAGATACTCTTAGGGAGTATTAGTGAAAAAATAGATACTTTTAAGGATTATGTAGTTGCAGGATTCCCGCCCTCTCTTCTTAGTTTTGCTCCGTCTTTGTCTAGACCCTTTTTTATTAATATAAATAATTAATATTATTACTAAGTATTATTATTATTATTATGAGTATAATTAGTATTATTAATACTATTCATATTAATATTAATATAAATGTAAATACAGTTTAATAAGCTTAAGATTTGGTCATTTTAATAAACTATTACTATTACTATTACTAATTAATATAATATTATATTAATATTAAACTAAATGCTAATATTAATATTATTAATACTAATATTATTATTAGTATTAATAATACTAATAATCATTAATATGCTTAGTATGATGAATATTAGTAATATTAGTATCTTAATATTAATTTAATACTAGTATCTAGTGATATAACAAATGATATCTTTTAGTATATGAATATTACATTATTATTATTAATATATATTAGTATATAATAATATAAATTAACTAGTTTAAAAAAGAAAAAAAGAAAATGAAAAAGAGAGGAAGAGTAATAAATAATAATAATGGTCGGTTTATAAATTTAAATAAATATTATTAATATAGTCTTTGAGATAATAAGATAATATATTAATTAAGATAAATATAAATAGTTTCAAGTATAACCTTTATATAAATTATTAATATTAATATAAAAACCCTAGTCAAAATATAACCGTTGGGTTAATAAGGTTTGGCAATTCAAAAAAATATATTTAATTATTTATATTCATTAAATAAACAATATAATAGAAATAAATAAATAAAATTATATATTAAAGTTTCCCTCTTCTCCCCTAGTCAAATATAGTCGTTCTTTTCTAGCTGTTAGGTTGGCATATCTTCCTATTTAACTGTCTTCTTATATTTGTTTCTTCATCGCGTCCTGAAGATGAACCATACTTGTTGGTTCGAAATGCATCGACCAAAATCTTCAATGTGACTTATTCCGAAAAAATATTTATAATCAAGGGAAATTGTTAAAAAGGAGTTATAGAAATTGTTGAATGTGAATTTCATTTATCCAATATCAGATAGTCAATGGGTCTCACCATTAATAATTGTTCCAAAGAAAAATGGAAAATGGAGAGTATGCAATGATTATAGGGAATCGAATAAAGCTACCTTGAAAGATCATTTTCTTCTTCCCTTTATAGATCATGTCCTTGATACATTGGCAGGGAAGTTGTATTTTTCATTCTTAGATGGTTTTAGTGGATATCATGAAATCCAAGTAGCTCCAGAAGATCAAGACAAAACAACTTTTACACGTCCATGGGGAACCTATGCTTACTGGGTACTTCCTTTTTTATTATGTAATGCACCTGCAACATTCCAAAGGGTAGTTCTAGGCATTTTTCTGATCTAATTCATGATTGTGTGGAAGTTTACATGGATGATTTTACTGTCTATATTAATTACTTTGAGGAATATCTTGAAAATTTAGAAAAAGTTCTAATTAGATGTAAAAAACAAATCGCTCATTAAGCCATGAATTTTTTTTTGCAATGTTCACTGAGGGAATTATTTTAGGCCACCATATTTCAGGAGATGGAATTAAAGTGGATGCATCTAAAGTAGAAGTTATTTCTAAATTATCAATTCCTATTTTTCAAAGAGATGTTAGAAGTTTTCTTGGTTTTACTGGTTAATACAAAAGATTCATAAAAAACTTCACAAAGATAACCTCTCCACTTTTCAAATTACTTACAAAAGACTATGAATTCATTTGGAATTCTAATTGCCAAAAAGATTTTGAAACACTGAAGGAAAAGATTTCTGAAGCACCTATCTTAAGCGGACCAAATTGGAGTATTCCTTTTCACATTTCAATCAATGCTTTAGATACAACTTTGGGAGCTATATTGGGATAGAAAGATTTGTCTCCTTATGCCATTTATTACACAAGTAAAAATTTGACTTCCGCAGAGTTAAATTATACTATAACAGAAAAGGATTTTTTAGCTGTTGTACATGTCATTAATAAATTTCGACACTATATCACTCGTTATGAAACTTTTGTTCACACAGATCACTCTGCAATTAGATACTTAATGAATAAATCAATTACTAATGACAGAGCTACAAGATGGTTATTGTTATTGCAAGAATTCAATATTACTATTTTTGATAGGCTTGGAAAGGATAATAGAGTTGCTGATTTTTTATCTAGAATCCAAAATGATAATAGTGATGTTCCTGTAAAATATTATTTTCTTGATGAATATCTTTTAGTAATATCTACTAAATCTCCTTGGTTTGCAGATATTGCTAACTATTTGGCCACAGGTAAGTTACCATCACGATTGTCTCCTCAGGAGAAAAGGAAAGTTATTCAAACGAGTGCATCTTATTCATGGATACATGGAGAATTGTACAAAACAGGGCCTGATTTAATCATTCGAAGATGTGTTAGAGAAGATGAAGTACCAGAAATATTAAAGGCTTATCACGATGAACCATGTGGAGGAAATAAAAATTTGAATTTCTTGTTAGCATTTCTATGAATCCACATGAATATGAGTCTTTGAAAAGTATCCCAACATACCTCGGTTATAGAGCTTATAAATCTGTGACAAATGAAGTTTATGTTCCAATGACTCTTTGTCTTCCCCTCATCTAACAACTCCATTTCCACAGGTTGAGGTGGGAGAACTTGAGAATTCATCTGTTGATTTACCACCATCTTCTACCACCCCACATACTTAGAATTTCAGTGTAGGTTTGGATTGCGAATTTGATGTTTGAAATGATGTGTTATCTCCTCATCCTCCATCTATTGATTCCTTTGGTCCTCCTGATTGTGAGTTGCTTAGTTCACCTGCTTCATCTGGTTTTGTTGATGTTCATGAGGATCAATTTTAGGATGGAGTTGGGGTTGAGTAGCGAAACTACGATATCATTTACGATGGCTATGTCTGGGAGTCTATCTCTGAAAAAGAATCTGCGATGAAGGTTGATATTTCTCCTTCCACACCTCTCCCTCATTATCCTGACATATTCCATGATTTTTTCATTCCTGTTTAATATTTCAAAGAATCAGTTTCTAATGATGTCATCTTCGATCATACTTAGAACTCGAGGGGTGTCAGTTCTACATTAGAATAAGGAGAGAAAAATCTTCTCTTCTTGATCTTTGCAATCCATCATATGATCATTGTGAAGAATTAGAGGGTGAAATTTCTTATTTTTAATCCTCCCCTCTTTACGATTCATCAAATCATGAGGATGCGTTTGTCCTTGATCTTGAACTTTTTGATCATGGTTGTTGTGATCTCTTCATTGATTCATCTGGTCACGACTATGATGTTTCCACTGTTAATATTTCTAAGCCACCAATTTTTTATGATATATCTTCTGATGTTTAGGAACTTCCACAAGTTATCAAGGCACTTCAGCTCGAGTTGATGGTTATTGCAAGTTCTTGCAGTCTTGGGGTCAGTTCCAATTCTGATCAAAACAATGATGTATCTTTCAAGGCTCCTCATTGCTCCTCCACACAAAATGAAAATAATTATGTTTCACAGTTTTCACGTCCTCCATCTGTTTTGCACAATCCCATCACTCAATCTTTGGAGGAGTCATACCTAGTGAGCTCCATTGCAAAACAAAAGTTTTCTTATTTATTTATTTTCGTTCAATTTAGAAGTTTGAAAGTTTGTTCTTACATGTCATGTTGTTCTAGTGTGTTTGAACACTATAATGCATCTGCATAATGCCTTGCATGTGCTTTTCTTACATATTTTTCTGTGTGTAGTTTCAAGCTTTGAATGTTTTGGTATGCATTGTTTTATCTTTCTTGTTTGTTATTATGGTTGAATATATTTCTTGAAATATGTTCCCTTGCTCATATAGGCTAGTCGATGTGTCGGTGGTTACATTGGAAATATCATTTTACGCACATTTTACGTAGGTCTGGCCTATTCTTGGTTAGTTTAGGAGTAGAGGTAGTTTGTTTTTTCTTCATTTCTTGTTTTTCTTTGATTTAATTTTCCTCTTGCTCCTTTTTTCTGCCTTTTCATTTCTTTCAGTTGTAGGATAGCCTCCGCATGAGACTGAGTTTGGTTTCTAAAGCAAGCATGCTGAAGTTCAAGAGGAATTTGTGCTACTATCAATGCTTGGTTATATATTTATTCCCTCTCTTTGCTTGAATCTTGCATAATTTAATCAATGATATTATGATGGAAAATATGTTCTTTCTCAAAGAAAACCATAGTGGAATCACGATGCTTGTACCTATAACTAGTACCACATACTTTAATTGGTATTTTATAATTTTTGGTTATTCCTTGTCAGCTAAATAGAGTAGAGTAAGGAGGCAAGGAAAACCTTAACAAGTGTGTCAAAGGTATATATAAATATATTTCTCTGAAGGGACAACTTCTTCTACTCTAAATAAGTCGGGATACCTCTTCCACCTCACTAAATCAATAAGTGCCTATGAAAATTTCTATGAACAAAATGAAAAAAGTGAAAAAAATAAAATAAAGGCGAAATAAAAGAAAGGCTTCTTGTGCAGAGAGGTAAAGAAAGCAACTCTGCCAGGGTATTGTCCAGGCTCGCTGGAAGCGAAGCAATGCTTGTGTTCTTGAAGTGACTCCATCGGGGTACTATCCAAGCCCGCTGGAAGCAAAGCAACACCAGAGATGAAAACTAAGACTCTGACAATTCTTTTAATTTTGTATCTATATACTCCTCATCCCCAATCGAAACAACTTAGTTTGACTTGGCTTGGTTAAGCGTGCCATCGATGAAGAGAATGGTACAAACTATATCTTTAACGCAAGCTAAGTAATTCCTGAAGTGTTAGACCTATTTTGCATGAGACAAGACCCATAAAGAGAGCTAGCGTTCTACTAGTGTGTCGCCAAGTGTTGTAGTTGCTACAACCACCCTCCAAATTTTTTCCCATGCTTCGATTTTGGAGACTTCCTTCTGTCCACAAGAGAATATATTTTAATGTTGTCAAGTATTCACGGTATGTCAAATACTTATATTTTATGCATTCTTATGTTAGCTTGTTTTGATCTCGATGTAAATGACTTCTAAATCATAAACAACCTCATGACTTCACCTTGCAACATTGCCATGATTGCCTCTTGAAACTGCATAACCTTGGAAGGAAGGCCAACTTGGCCTCCAGAAATTGTGCA
>APFE031227256.1:0-37367 GCA_000404065.3 Pinus taeda
TTGGATGCAACCCACCTAGGATCAATGAGGACACTTTTGAGCATCTAGGGGCACCATGTTTAGTGGAGACAGTGCTTCAAGGGGGTTATCAGCAGATCCAAGATAGAGAAGGAGTCGTATGTAGGATTAATATTCAGCATTCTGGTGGACTCTTCATCATACCCATCCTTTTTTGGTGTTGTTTACAATTGCAAAGTGTTTGTTTGTTGCCTCTTGACACTCTCCATTTAGGCAATATGGCTTGGGAGGCTCACCCTACACAATTGGATGAGACACCTCATGTCATGAGTCAGTCTCCAATTGAGACACTTGGTAGGTGCATGAGTTGATGAATACATGCTTAGGGATGGCGTGGTTGATTTTCGAAGTTGATTTTTGAGGTAGCATATGTTCCACCCCTGGTCTCACACTTGGGGAGGCGACCGAGAAAGATTTGTGTGTTTCTTTTTCCACTAGACAACTCAAGGAATTGAGGGAGCATGAGGTGTAGGGGATGGTATTCCTTATTGGCAGGATGATGCTGAGGCTTCTAGGAGTACCCGAGCAAATCATCAAGAGCTGGAATAATAGATCTTGATATGTGATTTGGTAGGCACAGAGGAATTGGTTATTTGTGATGCGGGTTCTTAATGCTCAGTGTATACCTATTGGATACCTACAAGAGACAGAGACGAGGCACAAAGGGGTCCCAATAGCTAGCAACATAACACAACAGCAGGAAGAGAGGATTTGGGGTTGCAAGCCTCCAGTATGATTATGGTATCTAGGGATCCAATGGATTGGTGGAATAATCCACTCCTTAGTGAGCCTGGTAAGAATAATAGGAAAACGGATTCGTTCATAGGGAGACACATGGGGAATCACCAAAGCCCTCACCATAGGGTGAGGAAGATTATTGCTCAGGATTGGGGCCAGCCATGGGGCAATAGGCACTTTCGCAGGTTGGGACTAACCTTGATCATCGCTTAGATTGTGGTCGAGATTTATGCCAGAGGAGGTTATGGTATGAGCATGCTAGACAATTAGTGATGACAAGGATGTCGTGGGGTCAACAGGATAGTTTCTTGCTACACTAGGCATGGGGCCCTAGAAACACAGTACTTAGCGATTTAGTTACCCATAGGGCTGAGTTGGTCTCTACAGGAGAGGGTCATCCAGATTTTCCACCAGGTTTCTATGATTCGTTGATGGTGTGGGAGACTTCATCAGCATGGCAAGATGACCAACAAGAGGATTTCAAGAGGAGCTCATGCGGGAGAGTCTTCATTCGCATGGAGATTGAGTTGTACCTTCAGGGACCCACAATCAGAGTGAATGGGGTGGACTATTTGGTAGGGTAGCTTCATGAGGATTTGGGCATAGTTTTACATCGTTAGGATGCTCTACTTATTTATAGTAGACAGAGGTGTTCTAATTCCCCTACCTAGCAAGATAGTGAGAGGAGCAAGGGGTGCTTCACATTGATCAGGTTGGCCTAGGATCCCGGTATCGAGGTACTCCTTCACTATAGGATAGTAAAATGATCAGGAATGATCCAATGGAATATTTGGGTCCCTGGTGAAGTTTTTAGAGATAGTGAGGATCCACAATCAGAAAGGGTGCTTGTTCACGCACTGCTTGAGGACAAGTAATGTTTGGTGCATTGGAGGAGCTTGTCAGATGAGGATGCCACTTGGGAGGACGAGCACATACTTGAGCAACCCACACTGAAGTTGCTTAGGGACAATCAACATTTGGGAGGGGAGGATTGTAATTTCCCTTCCTAAATTATTTTGGAACATGATTAATTTATACATTTTGGGGCCAATTTTGGAGGTGATGGGCCCATTTCATTTTTATTAGAAGATTTAGGAGTTATAACTAAGTTACTTTGGGATTTTTTTAGTAGCATTTGGGGCCAACCACACATGGAAATACACACTCCCTAAGCCAATGGTTCAGAATTCATGAGAGGGAAAATCGAAGGCTTAGTGAGGGACCCATGAAGGAGGGAAAAAGGCTCCACAAAATCTATAAAAAGGAGGCAACACTTTTCATTTGACATCTTTGGCATATTAAATTTATTCTTAGTTGCTCGAGCTACTTAGCCAGGTCACTTGTTGTTTAGCACGATTTTTTCGAGTGGATAACTCACCCTTTCTTCAAGGGACTTTGAGTGCCAACCTAGAGAGGTTCTTCCATAATCTTCTGGAGGTGATTTTCAGTGTGATTTCCAGCATTTGCATTCAGATTTTTTCTGATGGTGCGTATTTCTAGAGGATGCATTGGGGAAATCGAGTTAAGTTCCTTTGCATTCTTCAAAGGTGCTATTATCAAGAGAAATTCTGGGAGAGAAGATTTGGTGATTTTTTTCTCACTTGGGTGAGTTTTTGGGCTGAAGATGATATCTTTCTTCAGTGAAGATTTCATAGTTCCTAGGGCCAGCACAAAGGACTAAGACTGGGCACATGTGGGTGGTAAAGACTCAACCATTAGAGCTATTCCTTACTAGGATAAATAAGGGAAGAACTGATGGCGGAAATTTATACCTTTCTAGAGTGTTTGGGGAGGATTTTGCTGGAGTATTGGCACTCAATGTGTTTTAGCAGTTCTGGAGGGCACAGGTATTTTTGGAGGTCGATTTTGTAAGGTTAAAATCCAGCCAAACCATTTATGGGTTTTTTCTAGGTTTTCTGAGAGGAGTTTGTGGTTAAATTTTCAAAATTCTCTGGATGATATTCGGGCTTGAAATCCTAATTCTTATAACATGAATTGCTAATTAGCTAGGGAATTTGCACCATTTTGTGGGTTCAACTTTGGCTTGGAGATAGACAAAACCATTTTGGGGTTTTCTGAGTTTTTGGTGGAGATCTCAAGAACAATTTGGCAGAATTTTCTGAGCACTTTTGGAGGCTCAAACAGGGGTTTCTTCCAGCTAGCAGTTGTAGAATTTCTAGGGCCAACGTAGAACAATGCAGAGAAGTCTTTCCTTTGTATCCGACAGCATGTTTCTCACATGGGATTGCATAGCTTGCTTTGGCAAGCCATGTGCACACATTCCATTCATTGTGCTCTCTGTTGATAATAAAATGGCTCAGCTTGGCATAGTTTTGGTGCAATATTATGGGTGCTTAATTGTTTTCTGAAATTTTTTGTGTCGTATGCGTATTTTCTTGTTTAGCACTATTATTTCCTTTTTGGAACATTACATTTTATCTTTAATACCATGACTAAAAATTGTTGGAATTTTAAGGATTTTAATAAGACATGATGTTTTATCTCTAATGTCATGCCTGAAAATCATTGGAATTTTAAGGTTTTTCAGAGTCATGATATTTTGTCCTTAACATCATTGCTAAAAATTGTTGAAAATTTACCTTGAAAAAAAAAGCCATTATTGCAACATCAACATTTTTGTTTTCAAGGTGTTTTTGCACAAAAAAATTGGTTTTTATTTCCTTTTACTATCATTTTTAAAAAATGTTGAAAATTTACAACAACAAAAAAATGTTATTCCAGCATCAACATTTTTCGTTTTCGGGTTATTTTTCATTTTTATTGGGGTTTTTTGGCTAGATTTCTTGTTTTGAGATTACAGTTCTCATTTCATAGTTTACATTATTTTTAAAAAAAAAATCACAACATATGATTTACAATGGCAATCATGCCAGACTACTTAAAAAGGCTTCCAACTCTGGAGGGAGCTTCTTGGGATGTGACTCTCGATGGAACTTCTAATAGCTATCTCTCTCATGTCCTTTCTTGTTGCAATAGATGCAATGGTTCTTCTTCCTCCAGAATTTCATGGCCTTCTTTTTCCCCTAATGTCTAGAGGGATCCTTATATCATGACTCGTTCCTGGTTGAGATAACCTTTGTTGAAGAATTATCTTTGTTACAAGTCTGTTGAGGAGAACTTGCCTCAGCGCTTCCTATGGAATTCTCACTAAAAGGTGGTGATGTGCTCTCAACATCTTTCAATGTCTTGGCCTTGTCCCTTGAAGACGCTCCTATCTCTTCCTTTATGACATTTCCTAATCTTGCATATCTAGGTAATTCCACCACTTGGATGGGATTCACAATGCCATGGAAATTAATTCCTAGGCCATTACCTTCATATCCCTTCTTCTTCATTAGATTCAAATCAATACATCATGTGGTTTGATTTTCAAATGCACCAAAATCATCATCATCATGAGAACATGAAACTAAAGAATTATTGACATTGTTTACCTTAGTTTCCAATTCTGAAGCAGGTGATGATGTCTTCATTAAGCCTTCACCACACTTCAACTTTTCCAAGGCCTCTTATGTGGCTCATAACTGAAGCTGCAATATTTGCTTCTCCTCTTCTGCTTCTAGTAGAATCCTCCTCAACTCAGCATTTTATGTTTGAATGCTTTGGTTGATCTCCTCATTTGAATGTTGAGAAGAAAATGAACAAGAGGAACATTCACTTGAAGGGGAGACGGATGTTATCCTTCATTTACTAAAGAATCATCTTCTACTCTCTCTTTCTTCTTCTTTTCCTTCTTTGCCAATTTATTCTCATAATTTGCAAACAATATATTTGCCATGTCTACCACCCGGTAGAAAACTTAGCGAAAAGCTTTATCATTTTCCGTTTCCCTTCTTTGTGTTGCATGTCCAATCTGGTTATCATTCACACTCACAATTCACATTAGCAAGAAGACCGCTTTGATACCAAACTTGATTTGGAATCTCTGATTTACCAGAATTATCCAAGATCTTTTCTTTGATTGATGTTAGGATAATTTCATGAAAGAGCATGTAAAAACTAAGTATGCAAACACTTCGATAAGAAGCAACATAAAGGAGATCATCAGACAATGCACATAAAATTTTGATAACAGAGTTTTTCCAATGTGGACTATGTCTTCGAGCCTTGCTTCAATAGTAGGGAGGTCGCTTCATTCATCGCATCAAAAGAAAAGAAAGTACATGGAAAAATACATAATTATACCTCGATTCCTGGGAGTGACTTGAAATTTGACTACCCAAAACACAAAAATCATAGCATTAGCAGGTTTGTCTTGTCCTCTTGATACTTTGGTTGTAAACATGACCCACTTCTGAAATGTGCATTACTATCTTTAACTTCATGCACAACAATTAATGAATAAGGTGGGTTTCTACCATGATCCCTGAAATTCATTGCTCATAAGAAAAAACTAACTAAACCATTATGATCCTTGGCAAATTCTGGTTAAAATGAGCATAAAGTCTGCTACATTCCGCCATTTGTAAATATGGCCCATCTGAGAATATTTTAGATTCCTCACAACATCAAAATGGAATATTTTGTGTCTTGAAAATGTGATTGAGCAAGGTTCTTCCCTCCTAGTTCTCGACCACGTCAGGGTTCCGCCATCACAGTTCTAGACTCTTTTGGTTCCACGACTTCATCATTCCGCTCCTAGGCCTTCATGGATTCGCTCTGATCATGTTTTCGAATGAAATGGAGTGATTTTATATATGGGGCCACTGGCAGTGATTCCAAAGACTGCATAGCTGGCATCCCAGCTTGTTTGTTGTGGTTAATTTATTCACTGGCAAGTGGCCCAAGTTCAAACCCTACAACCTACTTGGTTTGGCCCTTCGTTATAACGATATATTAATTTTATATCGTCGAATTCGCATTGTAGCCGTCATTCTAAAATGATTTATTTCCAACTGGTAATCGTGCAATGTGACCACATGGTTTTAAATAAAATATTTTTTATCCTTGTCATTGGCATATACTTTCGGTGTCGAAACCATGGCTATTTACTTTCAAACAAAATGTGGTTATATTTAACATTGTCGCTCATCATAATCATATACCATATATAGAACAACAATTGCTGGATTATATTAACGCATAATAATTTACCAAAGATCCAACGTGTCGACACATAGTTCCAGGCGGAGGTTTCAATCTTTTTGGTGAATGATTTGGTTACGGTTTAAACTTGGTGATTAATATTGGTCCATCCACCAATTAAACAACTAATTGCCACCATTTTAAAATAATTACCTGATTTCCAACATTTAAAATTAGTCGCCTACTTTGTAATTTGTCAGTGGACATTTTGTTTAACCACTCCCGCTAACTATTAACGTTGGTTCAACCACCCACCATATTTTATATTACAATTGGTTTCAATGTTTAATATCACTAATCATTCTTAGTTAATCGGCTTTGAATGTCAGGTTTGGTTTATAAACCATCAACCATATAATCACACATTTATAACCACAATCGTTTAACCACTGTGCTATATTAATATGCTCATTTGATTTGTTGCAAGGTTAACCACCAAAAATTTGACCATGTTGCAAAATTTGGTCAAAGCCAAACTAACCACTCTTGGGGTGCCTTATGGCATCATATGATTGGGCCACATGGCCCCTTTATATTGGGCCATAAACCTTCCCCAAGTTTGGCATATGCCATCATATTTGGTGATTCCACCAAATTTAATCACAACTATAAAAGTCATCAATTTTGTCGACCTTCACAACATCTAGCCAATAGTTTGGCAGATTGCCAAATTTCGTGAGGCTCCAAATTTAACTAGTTGCCTACTAAACCATGTCCTTTAGCCAACTTTGACAAGAAATTTGACTACCAATAACTTCCACATACAAAGTCAGATTGAGGCGTCGTCTATGTCATTGGAATCCTAGCGACGAGCTCTTCGATCTAGTCCTAGTTTTAGTGTGATCCAAGGACTTTGATTTTTGGGCCATTAGGGATCCACCTAGATCAACTATGTAAGATTTGTTGGGGGTGTTAGCCTTGATGGAAAAGCTCACTATAGAATTATGGATTAACATCTTACAAACATGTACCAATGTTAGGTATTTGACAAACCTTGTACAAATATAGTTCAAGCTTGTATAAATTAGACAAAATGATGTTGAATTGGGTGTACTACATAATGCTTTGCTATTGTGAGACAAGTCATTTGGTGAAATATTGGTACATATAATCCAAAACATTGGTTCATTTATATACACACAATAGTAAGTTGTCACATAGATGTGCCCATGTTCTATTGTCAATGATCAAGCTTGTAGGAACCTTCCTTAAGACACCATTCACACACGAGTATTTGTTTTTTAATTATAAATCAACACAAGATAATATTAACAATTTATTAGATGCATTAAGCCATGATAACATTTTGATGCAGTATATGTTACTAAACTACAAGTAATATGCAAATGAAGATTTTTTTAAAATAACCATCGATTGAGTAACCACATCCAACATGAAAATAAAAGGCACATATATTAACATTCTATAATTTTATAGTTATCCATCGTATCTTTAACTTTTACAATCCTATAATTATATGCAACAATAAGCATGTAGGATAACTTCTCAAATACAACAAAGGTACCATGTACCAAAGAGGATGGAGTCTCAATATCAAGTTCGTTGATCCTTGCGCTTCTTTATAATGTTTGCATAAACATGTGGAGAGTATTTCTTCGAAATTGAACATTTCTGACTCATCAGTTGAGCTGCGAGCCTACTCCTTCGATACTCTTCTTCCATATGCCCCTTGACCTTCAATGGGGCTGTAAAACAGATTAAGAATTCTAGCAAATGGAGGAGAGCACTCCTAGCTCAAGATTTCCCTCTCTAGTGGCCTCCACTTCACCGAAATCACTACAGAAAGTCACCCAACAATAAGGAAAAAAGTGATCCCTCTCCCACAGCTTGCTCATTATTTTATAAGAGGCTTCATAGGTGACACTTGTCACTTCATTCAAAAACAATTATTTTCATTAATCTAAAAATTTGACTATTCACCCATCCATGCTTTAGCCTCTCACCTAGGATATCCTAAATTATTTACTTAAAATATTATTAAAATTCATAATTTACCTCACCCCAACATGACTCCTTATTTCTTATCCTAGTTGTCTTTTGATCCTTTTTTTATACTCCTTATTTTGTGTTTATTACTAAAGTCAACTGGTAGTTCTCAAATTTGTTTCTCCAACTACACTCTAGTTTATCTCAAGTTGAACTCTTGGATGAAGATATTTGTGTTGTTCTCTCGCCAAATAGAGGTTCTCTCATGAAACTAATTTTCTCTAATTTTAAATTATTTTTATTTAATTTCATACAACACCCTCTTTTCTTAATGAGGTTAAGCTACCCTTCGCTTAATGTTTCTAATTAACTCTTTGTCCCCTTCCACTTTTTCTTATTAGAACACTTACACATTATCTATATAAGGTTTTCCAAAAATTAGAATGGTAGGGTTACTAACTTGGTCCATTTGATAAAATTATTCCTATTATCCCTTTATCCCAAGGTTTTCCCTTGATTTACTTAATTTGATTCTAATACTTCACATACTACATAGTGTGAATTAATACTCATCATTGTATAATTATTTGCTCTTAATTATATTTAAACTTTTTTTCTTCTTGATGTTAAGGGTGCCAAGTCAATCGTTCCCTTCAATAAAATCTCCTTGAAGTTCCAAGGGTTCCATGTTGCTTACCCTTCAGGCATCACATGGCTATGAGGGAAAAAATTGGGCGTGATGATGAAGACCAGTGTCCTCTCCTATGTTTCCCTCTATCGTGATACTAATGGTGTTTGGGATCAAGGAATCCGCCTTGATGTGTGCACCCCAATAAATCCTCACGAGAAACCTAATTCGGGGTCCACCCCCATGATATCATGATCTTGAAGGTGAAGGTATCCCACTACCTTCTAGTCCAAGTCACAGCGGGAGCATTAGTGGGTGAAATCAAGGATGTTGTCCCACCCCTTCCATGAAGTTTCATCTATTTGTGCAACCCCATCACCCATGTGTGAGACATTCAACCAAGAAACTAACCTATGACTGTAGCCACTAACATGCCTTAGTAACTATAGAATTATATTAATTTAAAATTTAAAATTTTAAGACAATAGTATGCAATTCAATGAAACCAAAGGTCGTCAACTAATCACATGCAAGTGCATCTCGGTGGTCTCCTTCTACACTCAATAATTATGAGTAATATATGTTCATAATGTTAGTTATAAATATAATTTTGTATGGTGAATCATCACCATGACATAATCATCAACACAATAAACAACTACAAGCAATAAGCTAAAGTAAACAAGACAACATAATGAATCGATCACATGATTACACATCGCCATCAAACAAGTCCATCACAATCATTATCATTATAACATAAAATTGGTATATCACAATTATTATCACATCTATTAATAGTAAAAGTCAAATAATTGGATCCTCAACTTGAAGTCCTCAAATAATAATGTATAATCCCCAAGGCTATGTCAAGACTATTGTAATATCATGGTCGTCAACTAGAGTAGGAGCACTACAAAACGCAATATTTTGTTATGGGAGAAAATGTTTTTCTGAGTAAATGGTCATAAGATCTCATAGAATTTTAGTAGATGAGGTTTGAACCATTAGAGGTATTCCCAAAGTTGGATTACTTGTTGGAATAAAATAATTAAGATACATTTCCAATTGTGGGGAACTAGAGCAAAAGGAAGATGAAGACCATAGTTAATGATGCCCCTGGGCCTCCTTTAACATATTGTTCCCTTAATTATGGATCAGAGCTCTTCAAAATTCTCCTAAGAGATATGAATCTATTGCACTATAGTTGGAATTTTATATAGAAATAGTGGTGATTATATTCTAACTCAAAGTTTATCACTAATTATGTTGTGTTCAATCTCAACTCTTGAGTTTCCATGAAGGTAAAAACCCTAATTTGCACTCAATCTAGGATGCGGATCGATTTTTTTTATCACTATTCAGAGATTTGAATGATTTTGACACCTCTTCGATTATCTGGAATATTTTCTATTCGTATACTTCTCTTAATTCATATGTCTCTTTGATCTAGATATTTCTTCCATCACACTAAATCATTGATTCAGATATTCAGAATTTTGTGTAATCTTGCAGTTGGACTATTGTTTACAGCATAGATAATTGGAGATAGGATTTAGTCATTGGAAATTAGTGTGGATAGATTAAAATATGTGATGGAAGCTTTCACATTTCTATGAACTAATGAACTCTTGAAAAATGAAAGATTCAGTCGATCAAATATGTACATTGTAAGAAATTGGTTCTAGATCGGTCTTGAAACCTTTGGACTGTTGAGCAACCAAGTAAAGTAGGATGAGGTTTGATTTCTCTATGTTGATAATTACTTGTGAATGATTAATTTCTTCTTATTACTTCTTAATTTTTCTTCGTCAATCAATTATACAAATGTTCAAAACATAATGATCATAGAGAGACAAGAGACATCAATAGTTAGGCTCCAAGCTAGGATAAAACCCCACAAGGGGGAAAAACCAACAATCCTTCTCATATATAATCATATCAAAATGAGATATCCAAGACCCAAGACCAAAACTACCACCAAAACATCAACCTCCTTCAAGTCACTTCCAAGCATCAAAGTGAACATAAGTTAAAATTGGTCCAAGTATCTACTTCCTGAAATTTTTGTCCTCTTTTGGTAAGTGTCCTGAAATTTTGGGTCAGCACTAGAGATTCTGAAAATATTTTTGTAGTTTCCTTAGAAAATGTCATCATCTTTAGAAATTGTTCTCCACATTTTCTATATTTATTCTACTTTAATTCTTCTTCCTTTCTCCTTTTATACTTTAGAAAAATGCCACTTGAATTGTATTTGAATGATCTACCAATAGGTCTAACTATATATAATATATATATATATATATATATATCTATAATATATATATATAAATTGTCAAGTGGGGTGGATTTTGGAGGCCCAGGCCAACTTGTTCCTAAGGAGGGCTGACTTTGACTCAAATAAAAATTAAATTTTCTTTTCTTACAAAAGTCCAAATGGGACTTGACTCAAACACATTTTCTTTTTTACTCTTTTAACTTTATAAGCATGAAGAACATGCCTTTACCAAAACTAAAATAATAATGAATATATTAAATATGTTAATGATAAAAGTTACATTTTATTACATAATTTATGAATTCCAACAATAGTTACATTTTCAACATTGCCTCTTAACTAGGGAGGTAGTCATAATGACACAAAAGGATAATCTCAAGTTGAAATATTCACATAAGAAAGGATCTAGATTGATAAGTGCCAATGATGATTTACATCATCATGGCTAGAATTGTCAAAATACTAAGGACTTTACAAGTATGCTTTATGTCTCCGCTAGATCATAGCACAATCTTGGGAGGCATTAATTTGGACACCACCATCTCTCAAGGCACATACCCCACTGGGTGTTCCCGAGGTATGACCTCACAAGTCCATTTCCTAATCCAATGAAAAGTACATCCTCTGGACCATTATTTACCAAGTCCATGTATCCAACTTAGGATGTTAATCCTGGTCAACCACAATACATGAATCAAGAATGTAGGTCCTTGATGTTTATCCAATTCACCATTCTCCTTACCAGTGTTCATGCACTAGTCTTATCACTATTATTCCTCACCATAATATGTGACACATGGAGAACATGGTTTCCACCCTCACTGCCTTTCAACCAAGCAGGAGATAACTACAACCCAATATTGCATTGGAAGTACTAATAGTTCCCTTACATTAACTATGTGTTCTTCTATGGAGATATTTTGTAGCTTCTAAACTTCTTTCTATATTGTACTCTCAAATCATAAAGAACTTTGACCTTCCTGGTTTTTCCAACAATCTTCATGTAGTCATGATCAATCAAATTCAACATGTCATTACGGAGCCAAACTGCTTCACAACTGATTGTACAAGCCTTCCATCTTCTTCCTTCACATTGCAATTCATTCTCTTCTAAGAAATCATACCAATTCCAACCATTAGTAGTATATCTATCAGCATCAACCCAATCGATGTGTTCTTGAATCAAATATATCAAGGAACCAATCAGCTGTTGGTACAATAATATATCAAAATTCTTCAATTTCTTGTTAAAGTATATTCCATAGATTCATCACATGTCCTTTTGATTAAAAGCTTCTCTAGGATTTTTGCTAAGATTTAATTAGTATTGTATCAATCCAATATCTTATAGCTCCCTCTTTCCATCCGAGATAGGTGAACTTATTCTTTTATTAAGCCTTGTTTTTCATGATGCCATCTAATTGACTTCTTTGATGCATAATTCAAACTACTTTCTTCTTGTCATTTTTCTTTGCACGTTCTTCCAATTCTTCCAATTGTTAGCAAAGCTTAGATAGATCTTGTCTTGACCTGCAACCTATAGTATACTACTATGAAAGAACAAAAGTCAAAGTCCATAGACAAAATAACAATAGTATTAATCAAATAAAGGAGGTGTAAAATACTTAGATAGTGAGATCCTTCTTAATCTTGGACCTTTTCATATACCTTGTCCTCACATTAGCATGATATAATTCCTATCATTCTCAAGTGATAAGTTTTTTTTTACAATGAAAATGAGTAGTTAGGGTTTTGTTCCTAGGGTTTTCTAACTCAAACCTTTTATAGGGTTTACAAACCCTATATTCTCCAAAGTCTTCAAGATTTTCCATTTAAGGGTTGCAAATTCTACAAGCATACAAGAGAGTTAGTTGCAAAACCATAGAGATGTTACCATCAAGCTTTCTATGATATGGATATCATTTCATTTATTGATCACAAAAACCTAGTCTTCATATGCAAGGAAATAATTTGAATGCTACCATATCAATTAAGTCACAATTTCTTATGTATCTATGCATACCCTTTCATAGTATGCCATTATCTTTCAAAATATCATTAACTTACTCTTTATGTCAATTCCGAGATGTGACTTCACCATGACTTAGAAGAATTGGTATCGTGTGCAATATGATTGACACAGGTAATTTAATGCAAGTGAAAAAAATATGTACCTCTTTAATTTTACCTTATTCATCCTTGCAAAGATCTGACTTTTTTACTTTTATTCAATTGTCATGTGCCAAAGTTCTCCAACAAAGGTTCCTCGATCCTTCAACCATTGTACTAGGATACGAACCACAAAAATTTATTTGGGCTACCTTCTTTGTCTTGGTTTCTTTCGAACTTCATACACAGGTCAACTTCATTGATGTAAATAATCCTTATTTTATGTATAAGAAAGTATTATAATGACTTCACATACTTGTGCCACTAAGATGAGCTTCATATCCTTCAAATATCTTATCATAACTCTTGCACAGAGTTGGAAAAATCATAGAGATAGTCCTTATAGTTTCAGTCCCTTCCACTATATACCAATGACAAATGTCATAGGTATGATCTTTGAGGTCAACTACAAAGATAATCCTTGTAACAATGTCAACATGTATCATTATATCTTTATTAAAAAAAACATTCTCTGCATATATCATGAAGTAACATTCTTCGGGTATTTGCACAAGTTGCCACAAAGCTTTTATTCTTTCATAGAGAAATTCATCATGATTATTCATAAATATTTTTATAATTTGGATCTTGAACAGGTGTTATTGTTATTTGGTGTCAACATAGATGCCTTCATAGATATACCTTTCATGCTCAGTAGTGCATGGTCTTCAGGCTTCAATAATTTTAAATTTTCATAGAATTGGGATCCATGTCACACATAGTTTTGATCTTCTATCACACCAACGAGTATCACCACTGATTTGAATTGCTTCAAAGATTTCTATACTTTCATAGTATCACTATAGGTTCATATTGTTCATTATTGATACCACACTATTGGATATGCTTCAATATTAGATTTAATTTTGGCAAGGCTTCAAAGATTCTCCAAGACTCTTCATATCTTTAAAATAATTTAGAAATATTAATTATAGGTACAGTATCATCTAGGGTCACTCATCAATCTAGGGTTTATAAATTTGAAGAATCTAAATAGGTTCCAATACTTCTCAATAAGTTTTTCAATATGGATTTACAATGATTGTCTTCAACAACTTCAATGGTAAAAAATGTCTTCAATGATCCTTACAAGTAACTTCAAACATGCTTTTAGTCCTCCCTCAACCATTGTCACTAGGCCACTCCAAATGATGCCTCTGATCAGCTTCAAATAATGCTCAATTGCCAAGATTTTTATTCAATTATGGTTTGATTATTTCTCAAGAAGAAATCCCATAGATTCAAGAGTATGAGCCCATAGGTCAAATCTAGAAGTTCATAGGTAAAATTACAAGACCAATATTGTATACCATAGAGTCGAGGAGGATAGGCCTCAAGTACGAAGTTGAGATGCCACAAGTTCGAAGGGAAGGTGTCACAGTTTTGAGAAAGAGGTGCCATATGTCCGAAAGGGAGGTCTGAAAAACTCCAAGTTTGAAAATTCCACAAAAGATGTGCTGGGATGGGGTCCCCTAGGTCAGTTTGGGGTAAAAGCCCAAATTTTCATGTAAATTTGATGAAAATATGTAAAGTCTCCGCGAATTGTGGAAGTGGATTGCGTAGGTAGATAGGATTCAAATATGGTTTTTACCCTCATTTATGTAAATATTGAGTCAATTTTGAGATCTACCTTTGGTCCGCGGACCATGGGATTGTATAAATAGGTGTGTCTTAGAGATCCTAAGGTGGACCTATGTCTTTGTCTTTGGGTACGACAGATGGAGTCTTAGAGAGTTAACATAGAGAAGCAGAGCCTTAGGAGAGGGAAAGGCTCTGCAGCTGAGTGCGCAGAGGCCTAGAGTAGAGTCCGCAGCTGAGTGTGTTAATTGCTACAGCTAAGTGCGGAGGGAAGTTTTGAGTCTGTCACCTTATATTGAAGACCAATAAAGAAGATTGTTGGAGAAATTCATATGTTAATCTATTTCTTTCTGTTGTTTATCTTTATGATATATCTTATAATGAATGAATGTTTATATGAATTAATGATGTATTGATGTGCAAATATTTTGGATGAATATCTTTAATTGAACTCAATGAATTGTAAGTGTTTATGTGAAGGTTATAATACTTTTTGTTAAGTTTATTAGGCACTTAAGAAAGTCTCTATAGATTATGATCTGATATTAGTCTATGATGCGCATAAGTAGATAACCTATCTGTTAAAGGTCCACAAAAGTCAATCATAGACCTTTGTGAAGGTCTAGGGGACAATTGAAGGAAATTACAACGTTGAACCCTCGGGGCTTAAAGATCTACGCGAAGGCAGATCTAGGACACAACATGACATCACACTGATCTCTGGGTGAAAAAACTTGGTTCCAACATCCCCCCATATTGCTTCGGGTGAGACTTCAGTCTGCTCTTTTGATGCTGAAAGGAGCCAATAGTGTAGGATTTTGTTTAGCACAACTAACTCTGAACCTAGGTCAAGGCAGAATAAGCCAACAAGATGTACACAAGAATCAAATATCTTCTTCTCACAGTATGTCACATGAAACTCTGATGTATCCCTATAACTTTACTCATTTTTCATCCTTTTCTTATTTAATTCTCGCTTTACCTTACCCAACTTAGTACTCTTGTATTTACCATAACTCTCATACCATGTTGAGAAACCAATTGAAGTAGGATGAGGTTTGATTTCTCTGTCTTGATAATTACTCATTAAATATTAATGTCTTCTTATTAGTTCTTAAGTGTTCTTCATCAAGCAATTATACAAATCTTTAAAACACAAAGATAATAGAGAGACAAGAGACACTATAAATTAGGCTCTAGCCAGGGTAAAACCCCATAAGGGGAAACCCAATCATCATTCTCTTATAGAATTAGATCAAAATCATATATCCAAGACCCAAGACCGAAACAACCACAAAAACATCAAGTCCAACCCTCATCCAAGTCACCTCCAAGAATCAAAGTCAACACAAGTCTACCACAAGTCAAAGTTGGCCCAATTTGGATCTTCTTCTTGAAATTTTAGTCCTCTTTTGGGGGTGATAGCATGGAGCTGGGTTACACCTTTTGGAAAGAGAGGCTGCATTTAGGTGGAAAAAAATGAGGGCTCGATCGAGCTCCTCAAGTGCTAAAAAAATAGCACGATCGATTGAGAATTATGGCTTGATCAAGCCATAAGGTTCGATCGATCCTTTTTTTTTCTATTAAAATTCTTACCTGCAGTTTGTGTGCCATTTTGCACAGATTGTAGGACAAGTAATAGCTTAATCGATCATTTTTTAGCAGCTCGACCAAGAGTATTGGAGCTTGTTAGAGTAATTGGAGCATGGCACGATCCAACCAACCTCGCCAACAACCACACCCTACATCCCAGAGGCTCAAATGAAGGTACATATTCTATCATTTTTGTCTTTTTTATTTAATTTGTTTTTGCAAAATTAAATAAATTAACTTGAAAAAAAAATACTTACCATACAAAAACTTTGAAACCACAAAAAACCCTTCAAAACGACTTCAAAAATCATTAAAAAAAAAAAAAAAAAACCTAGAAACTACAAAAAATATTAAAAAAAAACACTCTTCAAAACAACTTAAGAAACCACAAAAAACAACCTAGAAAACACTTCGAAACCACCAAAAATATATATACTTTAGGTTTTAATTTTTTTCTTACTTGCAATGGTAGCATGTTTTGTTTATCAAATGCATATTTTTTCAGATTGTGGATGGTAAAAATGTTATTTTCTAATTATTTTAGGTTTAAAAGTTTTTTGTTATGAATTTTGTGAACTAAAATTTCAATATTTTTTATTTTTTTGTTATTTTAAATGTATTTTAAATTTCTAACAAATTTGACCGAAAATATACCCAAAAAAACTCCAAAAATATAAAAGAATGAAACTATAACCAATAAAATAAATAAATTAGGAGCTCAAGATTGACATGGTGGACATTTTTGCTCTTAATGAACTTCTATTTATCAAATAATAAATTTATTATTAATTATTTTAAATTTAAATTAATTATATTTTTAAATATTTTTAATTAATTAAATATAGTAACATTGATTTTAATAAATAAAATATTAATAAAAATTAAAAATAAAATATCAATAAATATAATATATTAATAATTTATATTATAATTATATATATATATCTATATATATATATTATATATATATATATATATATATATATATATTTATATATACTATATATATATATATATATATATATTATAGATAAGCCATAGCTATTGTTTCATAACACAATTAGAAAACTATTAACAATTATATTATTATAATATTTTCATAACATTATAACTATAACATCATATAAACATATATTATAGTCGTATATATAACATTGGGTTAAAAAACATATAACATAACATAATTCTATAACTATTATGAAAACAAAAATTATTTAACATATATATATATTATATATATATATATATATATATATATATATATATCATGTAACATAACTATAACTATAGAAATTATGTGTTTATGTCTTGAATTTGTCTTTAATTTTTAAATTGTCTTCAACTGATGTGTTTGAATTTAATGTATATGTTATTATGCTTCTATTTTGTTAATTAAATGTGTTAAATTATGTTTATGATTTGCAGGCCCTCAGCAGGCCGAAGTTGAGGATCACAATGTAACATCGATCCCTCTGTGGAATGATGCTATAGCTCATATCATATTGGAGGATGTTACGATCCGACATATTGGTTCATACAAGAGCTGCATAACATCCTTGCTAGTTAACCTACTAGTCGTAGTTTGTCTTTGATTCTAGTTCACATCGATAGGTTTATCGAGACATACCTGAGGTCCGGCCCACAAATGCACCTCCTACAATCCCTACAGAGGATTACAAAGCATGAGGCTAGATGCTCACATACTTGTGACGTGGTGAAAGTGATAATCAAGAACATTGATGTTCATGGGGATTTGTTTGACATCCCTTCATATCGCCCTGCTAAACATAGAGGTTCAATTCCACTGAATTATTTTAGAAATATTGATGCAACCCCTTTTGTGTATGATTGATTCATTGGAGCTTGGGCCCAATTCTCCCACCTTGACCAACCACCATGACCAAGTCACCATTTATTTTTCCAAGCATATATATGCAGAGCTCATGTTAAATATGAGGTCAGATTTCATTGATGTCAGATCTCATTATTATGGACCTAGCATGGGAAGTACCTATGATCATGAGGGGGCTCATAGGGACCTTGGGCATGTACCACCACCATTGATATTCTTTCCACTACTGTCTTAGATCGTGTTATTACCAAAAAATTTAGAGGATTTGTCATAGATTGGTGTTGAGACTAGGGAAAGTATTGGATATAGCATGCAGAAATCATTGGTTAGTGCTTATGTTTCATTGGATGGAGAGATTAGGATGCTACCACCATTGCCTCATGACTCGTCAGTGCCTTTATGTTGTTGGGTGTATCTTTTATACCTATTTCCTACACTTTCTTTCCCCAGTTTTGATCCTATTTCCCTCCAAGCCAGCGAAACTTCACATTTTAATCACCTTTTCCTTATTATAAACAACCTATTTCATCATCATGTTATTTTTCCATTTTTGTTGAATATAACGATGCAATATTCCTTTTTGTGGCTAACTGGGGTAAGCATTGGAGAAGTATTTTGGATCCTCTCCTCTTTTTCAGGTGTTACTTGCAAGAATGACGTTGTGGAGTGAACAAGTCGTGTTGATTGGTCTAAAAGCAGGATGGAATAGATTGTTATTGCACTTTGTATGTTGTTAGAGATTGTTGTTACACTATGTATGTTGTTACAGGTGTTGTTGTTACACTCTATATGTTTTTACAGGTGTTGTTGTTACACCACGTGTTGTTAAAGGTGATTGATGTTACACCTCAGGTGACATTACAAGGATGTTGTTGCCCAGTGATTGTTGTTATATCCCAAACCATAATTTGACCACAGCATGTTGTTGCACCATAGCTGGCAAAGTTGTGGGTACTATTCCACGCAACAACTATTGGAAGTTATGGATTATTTATTTAGAAAGTAGCAGATCCAAGTGGTTGTGATCTTAACCAATGTATTTGAATAGCATTTGCATTTAGGAGTAGGTTATAACGATTTCTATTTTATGATCAGCATGAGAATCATGAGATTCTCATTACTGATATATTCTTGATTTTGGGTATGTAATAAATATAAGACAAACTTAATCTCTCATGTACGGGGATGGCATAGAGAGCACTGTTATTTTGATCTTGTAACTTTTAATTATTTTTAATATCGAAGACACTGCGGTGATGTTGTCACTATTTCTCATTTGATTCTTTAACTAATCTCGTGTTCATTCTAGGGAGGAAGGGCCCTCCTCTTTAGTAGGGACTACAGCGACAGAGTAGATGTATATTATTGTTTCTTTTATTGTTTGTATGGTTTTCCGTTGTTGTTGTATAAATTGTAGAACATATTTGCTTTAGTTCCAAAATTATGTTATGTTGTTACACTAATTTGATTAGCAATATGGTAGTTTACCAGCTGGTGTAGTCATTAGTATAGTGTGTGATGCGCCCTTGCTTTGGTAATTGTGAAGTGTGATTTCATTTCTATAGAGTGCTTTAATTTCCGCATAAGTGATTTAATTTCTGCAGTTGATTCAGCTACATTCTTTTACTATTTTCTATTTTCATTTCTTGGCTATAGCGTATCGGCACAGATAGTGAAAACTCCATTTAAACAGCAGAGATAACCTAGGTTCATAATTAAATGGTTGCAGTCTTGGTCAATTAGGATTGATTAAAACAACACTACATTTTTGCGTTGTTGCTAGGGATGGAAGTTGATGATACAGTCAGCCAAGTTGTTTATTTGATGATAGAGTGTTCCAAGTCCACAATTGTTGGGCGGTAAGATGAGAGGTAAGAACCTGCGCATCGCTCTAACATACCTGGGCAGGCTCACTATTGTGATCACTAGGGAACTTAGGGTGTGGCATTTTGGTGTTTTCTTAAAGTGTGTCTTCAGCTCTTCAGTTGCTGGGTGGTAAGACGAGAGGTAAGAACCTGCACATCGCTCTAACATACCTGGGTGGACTAACCACTTTAAAATACTGGGACACCTAGGATGTGAATTAATACACATAGGGTCCATGTGTGCAACTATAGGAATTATAGAAATACCCAAAATACCCCTCACTCTAATTAGTCACAGGAAAAATGGGTCGTAAAAAGGAAAGGAAGAGTGTAGATTTGGGAAGGAAAACATTTATCCATGAACTGATCTCAACGGTAGAAAAAAAGCAGTCAATTTCTCAAAAGGACACAATGAAAACAGGGCCACAAAAATTTGTTACTCCCATAACAAGGACAAAAACCTCTGATTCCTCTATCTCGGGGCCATACCATTCTAAAGCTAGCAAAAACACTCACAAGATTAAGCATCCAATTCAGGAACAGTAGGGGAAACTAGTAACTAGATCCTTATGACTGAGGGATAAGGGGAAATTTAAGGGGGGCATCAAAAACCTAAAATACGAGAGCACCTATTGGTTTATCAATATCCAGATTCAGGCAGTGCAGTGAAACAGTTACCCCTGAAGTCGCCTAAGCCATCAATTTCACCTGCAAGACAATCACAAGAACAGTTTGAAGAACATATGTTATAACAAGGATTGGAATGGCTAACAATGGGGGACAACAATAACAAAAACACTAAAACAAATGCTACTATCACCACCTTTGAGTTCCCAATTTGGGATATTAGAGGCGACGCTCACATGAAAAATATTCCCTTATCATCCTTACCATATTTTCAAGGAATGATTGTAGAAGACCTGGACACCTTCTTATTTGAATTTGATGTCTTATGCAAGAGTTATGACTATGTTTTAGATGCCTGGAAATTAAATTATTTCTTGCTACTCTAAAAGGAGCAGCCCTGAGATGGTTCATGGGGATAGGCTCTGCTTCTATTCAGACATGGAGCGACATGAAGGAGACATTCTTATCAAAGTATCAAGACTATTTCAAAACCATGGAATTAAGAGAGGAAGTATTCAGGATGACATAGAAGGAGGATGAGAGCCTGGAGGACTATGTAGAGAGGTTTCATTATAATTTGCAGAGGTATAAACATAGTGTGATGAAGGAAAGTGTTCCCTCTGCAGACAGAGGCAACCCCTCTAGCCCTAGAGTGGGTCTAGTCACAACAAAGATAGATCAACAATTGATTTTCTTAAACAGACATTGTTGGAGGCCTACCTCAACCAGTGGTTGGTGTAGTTTCGTTGCACTGCTCCAATGTCCATTTCCTTATCCTCAATGAGTGATCAACCTAAAACAATGCAAAGAAAATACAACAAAGCACGTAACCAAAAAACAACAATGATCTATTTACTCATAAAGTCAAGAAGTCATGAGCTATCAAGTAAATTAGATACAAGACATAGGAAAACATCATTGATTGTATTAATAATGAATCAAGAGCAAGCTTACAACCAAGTCTTGACGTCACAAGCCTTCTCAAAGGGTCCAGCCAGTATGTTATTCAAGCATTCACTCTTTAAAGATGAATCTCCCAATATACAATATCTCTCTCTTTCACTCATAAGCTTTAACACAAAGTTAAGGGCACTCCACAACTTTCCACAAGTTATCAACAATCCCACACTTATCACACCCCCACTAGCTATCTATCAAGATCAAAAACACTAACATCACTGCTCAACCAAAGGAATTACTAACTCGCTGATCATATCAAAGGTGAGTGCTTTAATAGGAGAAGGAGTCTCCATGAAATGTGGAAGAGAGAGCTCATCCTCAAGGAAGGTAGCACAAATGACGGAACTGCCATACCAGAGGGGGAAGGGTGACACAAACTATGCCAATAACCAGGTCTGGAGACATCCAGAAGGCCGACTGTTGGATCGAATTCACCCAATCTAGATCTTCACTAGCTCATAACTAAGATTTTGCACCGACATCGCTAGTAAGAAATGTATTTAGTCAGACCGTCGCTAAAGATAGCAAAAAACCTCGCACCAGGCTATGAAATACGACCATCGCGAGAAACAGATGTACTCCTGCGACAATGGCGCGACTGAACCGTTTATGGCAAAGGTCTGTCGCGTATATTAAGTTAATTCTTGCGACAAGGTAGAAAACTTTAGGAAAAGTGGGTCAATTGGCAACATAAGAGAGCATTTGTTCAATATGAGCATGTTTCATTGGACACATGACACAGTAGAAGGACTGGGGTGAGGCAGTGACAAATTATTGTGTAATAGATGCCCCCTAAAGTATGAAGCCCGAGAGAGTGGGAGGGGTGAAATGCTTTACGAAATTGTTTGAACTGGAACCACCTCAAAGATCCTGCAGGCGCAAGTACAACTGATATATGTGATAGTGAAATACATATAGTTTAGGCATGGACACAGCCATCCATAGGACATATAATACTCAGACTATGGTATGGACGCAGCCACCCAGCTGATAAGACCATAATAATGACAAAGCTATGGTCGCAGCCATCCATAAAGACTCAGGTATGGTCGCAGCCATCCATCAAAGAGTCATATATGTAATCACGAACCATTCCACACAACCTGAACATATGTAATCTTAGTTCGGGGTCTTGAAACCCAATTGATCATAGTACAAATTCCATCATGTGAATAGATGTGTTGAAGTTGAACATGATAGAAATTCGTTTGATTACCAGCCAATGATGTAAATCGTTAACAAGCATGAGAGAAACCACCAATAATGCCAATGATTCTCAAGGTACTACCCAGTACAATCCACTAAGTGTGAAAAATGAGCTGAAGTCGAACACTCGTGGAATCACCCAATCAAAGACCAGTGAGCAAAGTCTATCATCGGGCACGAAGAACTTTCCATTAAGGCATGCAAGCTCCAAGGTACTGAAAAGAGTCTCTAGATCAATCTCCTGGATAAGGAGCTGGTGTCGACAGGAGACGATCTGTCGCAGGAAGGCCATGAAGTTTCCCCCATCAACGACACGAGATAAGGAACAAGTAGTAGATGGTGAAACAGAAGATCAGAGGAGGAGGTAAGGGTGTAAACTGCAAAAAGATTATACTCTTGAACATAACGGTGACACGACTCCAGAATGTGGCAGCATTTTGATACCAAGGGATTAGAGGCTTGATGGAAGCAACATGGATTAGATGGAATGAGGCGAAATGACAACCCAAAACCACGGAAGGCTAGATGACGATGTATGGATATCCCAACCTGACAAGAAGCAAAAGTGTCGATGTTCAAGAGTGACTAGCTGCCATAGATAACCAATGATGATTTCCAAATTTTTCCCCACCATTACTGGCGAGTACCCTAATTATTTTTGAAAACAAGCTTGAAGGGGATAGCATATGCTTGTATTATAAGTTCGACCTTCAGTTGAATCCAACCTAGTAATAGTTTAACGAAGCCTAGAGAGGAGAAGCTCGAGTCTCGTCATGGTGACGAGTCCAATGTCGTTAGGGTTTAACGAGTCCGACATAGGTAAAACTCGGAGTCTTTTTCATGTTTAGGGAGTTTGAAAAAGACACGGAAAAGAAAACTCTAGGGGAGTCCTTTTTCATAGATTTGTGTCTCTCGAGCCCGGAAAAGTATAAAACAATACTTGAGAGAACCACTTAACCATTACAATCAAGGAGTACTTTTCATCATTAGTGTCCTCGATTCGAAAGAGTAGAAAAGCAATCGAAGACACGTTGTTTTGTAACCAATAACGAACCTGAAATGACAAAAGCCCAACAATATTTTCGTGTTTATATGGTCAGAAAAGAGCTTAAAGCGGACCGCCTCTTATTTTGTTTAATGAGTCAAAAGGAATAACTCGGCAATCTTTTTGTCTTTTAAGACGAAAAAGAGCTTAAAGAGGACTTTGAAGAATACGGACCAAGTGTACACAAAGTATGACATAACCTCGCCACCTATAGCTCTGCACAAAACACATCAAAAGTAAGACCCATTCGACATAAATAGATTATATATGTGGAAAATATGGTCAAAACCCTAATAAAAAATGCGATACAAATGAAAAAAACCACACCCTAAAGTATAATTTTTTTAATTTTTTCAAAAAATTACTATAAAAAGGGGTGGGGTAATTCATTTTTTACCATTCACATTGCACATTTTTACCTTTGGGCACTTGGAGCACCAACCTGAGCAAATTCCTCAAGTTGATTCTGGCACCGTCCATTCATGGTTTGTCCTGAAACCTTCACCAAGTAAGTACATTCTCCCTTGCACTGCATTTTAGTAGTTTTTTTTATGCAATTTAGTGTTAGATAGGTGGGTTTAGAAAAATTTTCAAATCCAAGTCCGCCTCTCAGTTGTCGCAGAAAAGCCGCTCAGGTTCGTGAAGACCAAGAGTAGTTACACGCACCACCTCCATGATCGTCGCGAGAAACAGATGTACTCTTGCGACGATTGCGGGAAAAATGAACTATTGACTCTGCACCATCGTCGTTGTTTGGAAAACAGCCGTGACGACGATGTGAAGTTGAATTTTTGTATAAATTATGGATTTAAATTTATGAAAAGAGTTCTAACTCATTTTCCTTTTAATGCAGGACAACATGGCATTTGTTTGGCAGGAACATATGCACGATAACAACGATGAGCAAGCATTCAACGATGCTGGGTGCTGAAATGTTTTACGTGCTTGCGGGTTACTAAAATTTTTCCTCCCTCCGCATCTTTGAGCCCAACTCGATTTTTTAGAGCTGCTAATTCGTTCTTGGAACCCAACAGATGGAAAATTCATTATCCGGGGAAAATACATTGAGTTCGATGCTACGGATATATATTTCCTAACCGGATTGTCTCGTCGCAGTGAGAGGAAGATTCGAGAGGGCCAACGAACCAGGGGAAAATCACTGGACATATTGATAGCATGAGTGTGCCCAAGGGCACGTAAATCAAACACTAGCGGGAAAGTGGCCATTCCTACTGTAGAAGACCTGGTTCTTTGTTCGGTTCTATTTATGGTGACGAGGACAGCGGACTCCCAATCCCAACATGAGGCAGCAAAGACCCACCTCCAGTTGGCTCTGGATTGCCTCAACCCGACCATGTATAGCTGGGCGAAAGCAGTGACCATTAACATGAAGAGACAGCTCACCAAATGCCGTCATGGAGAGGCGAAGCAATTTGGTTATGAGTCTATCTTGATCCCGCTCATGCTAGAGCGATTGCCAGTGCTTCAGTTATAGGACATGGACTTGGACAGGCCTAGACCACGGGAAACTCGGATCACTCGCTAGGCACATGTTATGCCACGAGGGGGTGGCAGACGACCAGTGTCATGGGGGACACTATTCTGCGAGTGCCTGGATTGCCAGACGATCTTCGTCGAGGATTGGCCATATGCTAGTATGGATTTTCGTGGACCCCGACATGCAGCTACCCGTTGGCGAGCAGTGGGACGATGAAGGTAAAACACTTGATCACACTATTTTTGTATTTTATCTTTTATGATATATTTTTTGGATTTGTCATGCATATGTCTTAATGATGTATCTTATGTTACTTGCAGATGTGGGACCAGAGAGGCCTGTGGGACTAGCTCCAGAGGCACAGAGAGATCCACAAGGCATGAGAGAGTTGGCCTTTGTTCCCCCAGCTGGTAGTTCAGTGGAGACAGTGGTCTACAATCTTGAGGGCCTGGCAAAGGGGATCCTTGATTATAGGGGGATCGAGGTCCCCATAGATTATCAAATACATACAGTAGGGGTGATACCTAGGGTGCATAGACTCTTGAGGCTAGTTGCACGAGGAGTGTTTTGCTATAGGGAGCATAACCCACCGCAATAGACGCCTAGGTTTTATTTGCTACTGATTTTTTGAGAGACATGTGTCTCGGATTTACACAAACTCTATTTTTCGACATATACACTTATTTTTTTAGCACCTCAGTGCGCCACACGAGATATAATATATATATATATAGATATAGATATAGATAATAGATAATATTCCTATGGTTCATTATTGTGTTTTGAATGCTTCTATATACTATTTTGGTTACATGTTGCGTAAATGTTTGTCTAATACATGATTTGCTAATGCATCAGTTAATGTGTTTAATCTTCTTGGCATGTGTTGATATGTAATAAAATCAAAATTTCTTTCCAATAATTTAACACGTAAATACAACCTTAAAATCCGATGATCTTTGACGAAATAACGCCCATTGAGTTGGTGGACAACAAGTTGAGAATCCAGATTCACAACCAATGCACGAATATCGAGGTTAATTGCCTTGGTCAACAATTCAATAACAACACTGTATTCAACGACATTGTTTGTGGTGCAACCCAGAAAAACGCCCTAAAGATCTACTAATTCACCATGAGGATCATAGATCACCCATGCCGCAGAGGAAAGATTTTGGGTACTACGGCGAGCACCATCAGTGAAACCAATGTAAGGTGTACCAGACATCTGCACAAGAAGCAAAAAGACACAACAAGCGGCAATTATGCCTACACACCAAGCTAGACATGAAAACACATGCACAACACACCTGCTGAAAACAAAGGTATGTACAAATCAAATGTATGAGATTCATGCATAATATTTTTTCAGATAAAGCCCATTTCGGGGCTTATCTAAAGTGTTCCCTTCATAATAAATTAGCTCATAGGCCCCTTTTTGTAAAACTCATTTCACAATATAAGGCCCATGCCACATAGGCTCGAATTTGCCTGCCCCCAGCTTATCATTTGCTTGATCATAGAGCAGGACTAAATCTCCTTCAATGAAAGAACGAGGATGGACAGTATGATCGAAGTGAGTTTTCACTCTCTTCTTCTGTGCTTCAGTGGCTAGAGAGGCTAGTTGACGAGTTTCCTCTAACTGCTCTAGGTAGAGAAGACGTTCTTCTACCAGAGTAGTGTTGGGGAGTAATTCAACAGCTAATTTAAGAGAAGGGATCCCACACTCAATCGAAAGGGTGGCCTCCAAACCATAGACCAATTAGAATGGGGTGAACCTGGTGCCATCCTTCATTGAAGTTCGGTAGGCCCATAAGGCAGAGAACAACATCAAATGCCAGTTGGACTTGTGCATGCTGATGGTGCATTGAAGCATCATGACTAAAAATTTGTTAACAGCTTCCACTTGGCCATTAGCCTGAGGATAGTACGGTGTTGAGCTATCATGCTGCAAGCCTAACTGGGTTGTTAACTCAGCCATCATATGATTACGAAAAATTTTACCGTGATCAGTGACGATAGCTTGAGGGACTCTAAATTGTGAAATAACATGATTGAATAAAAATTGCGTCGTTGTATGACTGTCTTCAGATAGTGTAGGCATCGCCTTGACCCATTTCGTGAAATAATCAATGGCAACGATGATATACCCATGCCCCTAGCCAAGCGAGGGTTACAGGTCATATAATCAATGCCCCATTCGGTAAAAGGGCCGATGGTAACGACAAGGTGAAAAGGAGCAGGAGGCACGCGCATCTTCCGTTGGTAGATTTGGCATTCATGACAAGAGTGGATAACAAGAATGCAATCCTTAAAAATAGAAGGCCAAAAATAACCAACACGGAGGATCTTTTGAGTAGTAGCATACCCAGACATATGACCACCACAGGTGCTGGAATGGCAGTCATTTAGAACTCGTTCAACTTCCTCGAACCTTAAACGGCGGCGGAGAACAGAGTCGGCGCCGAGACGGTACAGGGTGTCCCCAATAATGAAATATGGTTGAGAATGATGGCAAATCAATCATCGAGCATCCTTGGACAAATATGGATGAAAAGAGGACGTTTGAAGATAGACAATAATATACCCGTACCAAGGATCGAGGGTACTAATCAAGAACATAGTTTCATCTGGAATATGGTCCTCTGACCGAGAGGGCACGGTAACATATGGTAGGGAGCAAAGCAACTCAGCAAAGACGAGGGACTTCTTAGACTTGGCATTAGTGAACTCCAAGTCAAACTCTTGAAGGATGACAATCCACTTTGAGTATTTTCTCCCTAGTAACTGACGTGACAAGATGTACATCATTGGGTTGAAATTAGAAATCACTGTTGTGGTGCACAATAATATATAATGGCGGAAACGTTGGATGGCACAAATGGTGGCTAATGCCAACTTCTCGACATAGGCATATCAAGTTTCTGTATCAAGAAAATTGTGGCTGAGATAGTAAACAGCATGTTGAGTACCATCATCATCATCTTGAACTAGAACCATGCCGATGGTGGTATCAGTAGCGGCTAAATAAAGAGTGTAGTCCTGGTGATAGTCAAGGGGACGTAACAACGGAGCAGAAAAAAGGAGGGCCTTGAGGTGCTCGAATGACTCTTGTGCAGTGGTATCCCAAAGAAAAGGGGCGTCCCGCTTTAATAACCGCGTATAGGCTTTGGCCACTTCAACATAATTTGGAATAAATCGTTGTAAAAAAATTGCTTTACCCTGAAAACTCTGCAATTGCTGCAAAGAAGTAGGGGGAGGGAGATTCAAGATGGCTTCGACTTTAAGGGGATCCAGATGGATACCCTCCTAGGAGACGATGAACCCGAGAAGTCTACCAGATTCCACGTAGAAGACACACTTATGAGAATTAAGACGAATACGATAGTGTCGACAGTGAAGAAAAATTTTGCGAAGGTGGGTTGGATGGTCTTGACGTTTCGCTAAATGAGCTGGAAGGTCATCTAGGTAAGGTTGCACAATGTGTTGAATATCATGAAATGCATAAGACATTGCGCGCTGGAAGGTGGCACCAACATTTTTTAAACTGAAGGGGAGATTTTTGTAAGCAAAAGTGCCCCACAAATAGATAAAGGCGGTCTTTTGTTGATCTGCAAGTGAGATATTAATCTAGTTATAACCAGAAAAGTCGTCCATGAATGAATATATCTCACTCTTGGCACACTCATCAATGAGCTGGTCAATGAACGGTGTAGGTTAGTTGTCTTTGGGACAGGCATGATTAATGTCGCGATAATCAAAACATACCCTAATAGTGCCCTGTTTTTTAGTCACAGGGACAATATCAGAAACCCAATCTGTGAGCGGGATAGGGTAAATGAAGCCAGCCTTAAGAAGCTTTTCAACTTCCGCTTTAGTAGTTGCAGCCTTTCGGGGGTGAACGGGGCATAGACACTATCAGACATGTTTGGCACCTAGATATGTAGGTATTTCATGCACCATGATGCTAGGATCGATGCCGTGCATCTCTTCGTAATACCAAGCGAACACATCACGAAATTCGCAAAAAAAATCAGTATAAAGTCGAATCTCCTCCGGATTACAAGTCACCCCAACATGGATGTGCTCGACAATCCCTGGTTTAACAAAGATGTCGATTGGTTGAGTTTGCGTAATGTTCCGCATATCCCCTTCAGAAGACACTTGATGAATTTGGATGGGTGTCTGAAGGGGTTGAGATGGGAGACAAGGAGAAAACTGCTCGAGACAAGTAAGCATTTCCTAATGGGTAGGGAGAAACGAGGAACGATGGTGATGGTCAGACCAAGGGGGTTCCTCAAAATTTCCTTTCAATGGCATCTCATCGCCCCAGGATTCTATCTGATCAACAGGAGGAAGAACCCAAGGATTAGAGCGAACAGAAATCATATTAATGGGAGTGATGTTGGGATGTGGGAGTGAAAAAACACCCATAAGGGTAGGATCTTTAAAGAGTCCAGCACCCACACTCTCACATGGAACGGGGGTATGCTCCACGAAAGGCACATTTCTATCAGAGGAAGAAGAGGCGAAGAAGGACAACTGGTATACTGTGATGCTTTCCCCTGATGAGGAAAACGAATAACACGAAATAGAGATGAATCCATGACTCACATGGCATATGTCCAGCTTCATCCTAAAAGGAGGTTGTAAGTTAAATTGGCATCGACAACTTCAACCTCTACCTTGACCGTCTTCCCCTCCAGAGTAATAGGCAATCGTTGGAGGATACCATAAGGACGAGACTCTCTCCTATCAAAGGCTTCCAAGGTCGTGGAAGACTGGCTGAGAGTCAGAGAACCGATAGCCTTCCAACAAGAAACAGACATAATGCAAGTAGAAGCACCTTCATTAATGACCGTGTAGTGAATAGTTTTAGAATTGATGATGACTTGAATAAGGAAGGAAATTTGGTGAGGCAGTCTCGGTACATGATTGTCTAGGTAAAAAGTGATCAAATCCGAGTCAGTCGGGTCAATACCACCGATGGCCGATAGTAAGGACTTCCTCTAAGAGGGGCAGCTCTGGAGGACTTCAAATGTGGACATAGCTGATGGAGCTTGAGCTAAGTCCTCAACGATGCTATAGTGCTGAGCAGCACGATCATTAGGGTTGTAAGAAGACTTCCGAAGCACCCCTTTAGGAAGGGGTCGGATGATTGTTTCAGTGTTAGGTTGCTCGATATGGAAGGGACCAGAACTGGACGGAGGAACACTAGAGGGGACCTCAATTTCCTTCCCAACAGGGAATGGATACTCTTTTTCCCGAGTACTAATGTGGACGGGAATCATCCCAACCATAAATACCTGAGAACCAAAGGGAGAATAGGATTGAGATGGATCAGCCACCATTTGAGTTTGCTACAAGGGAAAAGGCTCTTTGAGCACAGCAGGAGTCCTAGGGGTACCTTTCAACAAATGACTAACTTTAGACCACCTCGGGCAGTCTTTGGTATAGTGATCCTCATCATAGATAAGGCAAGGATACTTAGGCTTGCGTTGGGCACCTTCCTTGGGTGGAGGTTTAGGGGAATCCTGCTTTGGTTGGTCGGCCTTATTCTTTCCTCTTCCCTTCTTTTTCCCTTTCGAAGCTTTGTCTATCGTGGTGGACTGAATGGCGTTAACCTTGGAAGTGTTACAAGAATTGGATACAGCCTGAGAAGTCTTTTCATTTGAAGCATTCAACTTTTGCTTCCCAGGGTTCACGAAATATTTCTTAGAGGACGTATTGACAAAACCGATGATGTTGTCAACAGATGGTGTTGACAAGGCTTTGGAAGTTCCAGGCCTCGGAGCATCAGGAAAATAATCATATAGTGTAATAGACTGGGAGTAAACCAAGTCAAGGTACTGAGCATGTGCGATAGCTTGCTCTTTTGTTACACATGCCCCCATAGCAATGTTTTGGGCTATTGGACCAACGAATGAGGTTGTGAACCAATCAGTTAGAAGCTAATCGGGAATCCAGAACTTGATCAAACGGGGACGTTGTCTCCATTCATGGATATGATCATAGATATGTGTGGCCATGGTTTGTTTTAAGGATGTCAGGAGATGTGTGCCTATTTCATATCGAATCGGTAACTGAAAATGAGTTAAAAATGCCATAGCCAACGAGTTAAAGTCTTGAAAAGATCCACGAGCTAGCTCAATATACCATTTAGCAGCAGAGCCAGTGAGAGTTTGTTGAAAAAGGCGAAGCCGGATTAAATCATCAAGCCATGAGTTTGACGAGCACCATAGATGATAAGTCATAACATGAGCTTGGGGATCTTCTCTAACTTTACCATCAAACTTAGGACAATCACCTGGAATTTTAGTTGGAACCGGCAGCCAATACAGATTATGAAGAATGGGATCATTTGTTAGTTTGTACACATTTGGTATTTCCAACGTTGCTAGAAAGGGTAATTGAGGGTTAAAGGACATCTGAGGCCGCAGATAGGAAACAACACCAGAGTTCCACCCAGTTGCTTGTTGCCCTCATTGACTTTGTCCAGACGGATTTGGCCCGTAGGGATTTTGTCCATGGGGGTTATAGCTATAACTGGACAGTTGACCCTAGATTTGACCCCCAGCATTCCATTGATTACCAACTTGGTCTGCAGGAGCAACATATGGCTGCTAAAAATTCTGATAAGGGTTAACCTGTGGTTGTTGATAATTTTGTATGGGGCAAGTTGAGTTTTCCCTTGGTGTTGCTGAAAATTATAAGCTGGCTAGGCTCCAAACTAAGCCTGGAGTCCAGACTTCGTTTGATAAGCAGGTTGGGAATGGGGTCCAACCTGAATTTGGAGATCGGATTGGGTCTGGAGACTGGACTGGGGCTGAAAACCAGGTGGAGCTTGAGAAGCAATGCACGTTTGAGTGCCCAGTTGAACAGTCCCAGATGGATAACCTTGGGAGAACTGAGGCTAAGCCATCTGGCTAGAAGGTTGACCTGGTTAACATTAAGGTTGACCCATTTTCCCAAAAGGTTGAGCTTACTAGGTATTGGGTCGACCTTGCACGACTGAGGGTTGTCCTGACTGGTCGGATGGCTGAGCAGACTGGATGGTTGGTTGGCCTAGTTGGATTTGAGGCTGACCAATTTGTCCAGATGGTTGACTAGGCTGGACAGTGGTTTGGCCTTGCTGAACGTGAGGCTGACCGACTTGCCCAAAAGGGTAGCCTTGCTAGATATCGGGTTGGCCTTGTTGTATGTAAGGTTGTCCTGAATTAGCAGAAGGTTGTCCGAAGTAGGTAAAAGATGAACCACCAAAGGCTGAAGGTTGTCCCTGGAAGGCTTGTCCTTGTGGGCTGCCAAGTTGCCTTGGATAAGGTTGTCCGTAATACGCCTGTCCATGATAGGGTGGTCCTTGAAGATTTGAAGGTTGTGCTTGGCAGCCATGATAAGTGGTGGTACCCCAAGCAATAGACAACAGAACCGAGACCTCAACAACAAGTTGAGATGGCATAGGTCCGGGGTAATAAATATGAGCTCCTCGAGAATCATAATAATGAAATGGATTTTGAGGATCCATATTCTGAAGAGCTTTTAAATATTGACCATATGCCCCCTGCTGGAATGGAACCAGAAAAAGGTGGGGCACTTAGGGTAGGATTGACTACTCTAGATGTAGATGCTGATGGACCACTATTTACAGGTCTAGATGAAGTTCCAGCGACAGTGGTCACAACTGAAGATGTAGTGACGACACTAATAACAGGGGCCGAAGAAGCCACACAAACGATTGAAATAGTCAGAACTGAGGTGACAGACACATTGTGAATCTGGGGGGTAAAATGCCCCGAATTCGAAGTGACGGTACGAGACCACATGGAACTCGTAAGGGGAGATCTAGAACCCATAATATCTGCCAAAGCATTATAGCGCAAAGGACACAAGACACCAAGGGAAGTGACATGAAAGGGTGAAGTTTCCGTAGGCATAGGTATTTCACCTCCTGCCACAAAGGATTATTCACCGGAGATGGGGGTCATATCATCCATATCAGAGGACGAAATTGGAGCTGAAACACTAGGAGGAGTAATGGGAATATCTTCTTCGGAAGGCTCCCAAACGGGGTTCCAATGCATTTCGTAAGACTCGTCCTCCAGAGCCGAGATTTAAGCAGTTGGATACTCGAGATGACAGGGAGAGTATCACTAACAACCAGTACTTCGGAAGCAACAGAAGATGGAGACCCTTGGTCACTTGGGACAGGAGACGGAATCGGTGATTCCACTAGGATGATTCAATTCAAAATCCTAGGAAAACTAATGAGTAAGAACCCTACACAAACTAAAATGCAAACAAGATCTAACAGGGTAAATGTGAACGTGGTCGAATAAATTCTAAGACACAGGAACAGAATTTGACCTTTTCATCTTTAAAGAGTCGAGAAAAGGATGAAAAGATGACTCTAGTCACCTTCGAATATTTAATGAGCCTGAAAGGAAAAGTGCTCAGATGGACCTTTTCTTTTAGGGAGTTTGAAAAGGAACAAAAGTGACTGCTCTGGAGAACTACGCAAAAGGTTTACCAAACAACCCATAAAACTGCATATACACCTTGGCAATCACATGAAAACCAAGGACTTTCCATACGGCAGTCAATCTTCCCGAATGCTATGTTCGGTGCATTACGGTTTGCAAGGTAGCAAACACGGCTTCCTAAGGATATAGAATGATAACCTAGTGGGGTCTCCCAACATATACTTGACAGTACTGGGAGCACAAGTCCGTGCTAGCAGCTATTGGATCACAGAAGGAGGAATCACCCAACCTTAAGTGAAAACAATAGAGACTATTTTTAATGACGTCGGAGCATGTCTCTAGCCTAGACCTCTAAATAATGTACGTTCTGTAACAATGCGTTGTTAAGTTCATTCAGTTCATTTTAGAGTTGATCTTGAATTACGTTTCAGTTTTCAGGCCTTACCGTATGTATATCAAAACCTAGGATGCAACTAGAATGAATAAAACATCTTTCATTTCGATGAAATCCTACTTACAGAAGGGTAGATATTTCATTCCCAAACAAAGACAAAACCAAGACTAGAAAATGCAGTCACTCAATGCATAACACATCAATCCCTACAGTGCATGGATACTACTAATGAGAGATTTAAATTTTCATTCTAATTTTTCAAACATGAAAACTTGGAATGCAAAATACACTTTCACTTTCGCATACCAATGAAAGCAATCTTTTGATTTTGATAGCTTTGAATTCTAAAGAAACAAACAAGCAAGTGTGAAACTGATTGATCCAAACAATTGTAATCTATGTCTAGTAGTGAAACAATTGAATCAATATGGAAATTGGTTCAACAAATAACACTAAACACCAATCAACAAGAAACAATCGATGGAAAAACTTCAAGCACACCAACTGGAGGGTTGCAGATGAATCTTGAACAAACAAGAAACCAAGCCAAATAATTCAAAACTTGAAAAACTAGGTCACAAAGCCAAAAAGACAAGATTCACTTCAATGAAACCAAAAAGTGAGCACCTTAACTAAAAGCAATTAAAACAAACTAAAATATCAGAGAAGGACGACAAGGGATTAACTAGACTTATGAATTCAGGAGGCAGATTTGAAAAAAAAATTCTACAGGAATCGTCACAGGTGTAACACAAGCAACTAGTGCCAATCAGTGACTAGCCGTAGCAACAGAGCGACGTCGTCATGGAAGTACACATCTTTCACGTGATAGGCTGATTTCAGGAGTCGTCATGACTGTGTGATAGGATTCAGCGACGCACAGACTTACAAAACAGAGACAACGCGACGTCAGCACGACTGTTTAACTTTTTTTTAGCGACGAACTTAAAAACAATGAAACGCAAATAAAAACTCCCAAACAAAGACCAATCTATGTTACGGACAACAAAGGGATTTCCCAGATTGACCCAGGTAACCCAGAAGATTGATGGTTCAATCCCAAATTCCAAAAGACATTGACTCAAAATCAAGCAAAAGCAATCAAGAGAAAAACATAGGATAGAGTCCCCAGCAGAGTCGCCAACTTGTGATGCAGGAAAGTGTTCCCTCTACGGACAGAGGCAACCCCTCTAGCCCTAGAGTGGGTTTAGTCACAACAAAGACAGATCAACAATTGATTTCATTAAACATTCATCGTTGGAGGCCTACCTCAACCGGTGGTCGATGGAGTTCCGTTGCACTGCTCCAGCTTCCGTTTCCTTCTCCTTAATGAGTGATCAACCTGAAACAATGCAAAGAAAATACAACAAAGCACATAACCGGAAAGCAACAATGATCTATTTACTCATAAAGTCAAAAAGTCATGAGCTATCAAGTAAATTACATGCAAGACATAGGAAAACATCATTGATTGTATTAATAATGAATCAAGAGCAAGCTTACAACCAAGTCTTGATGTTGCAAGCCTTCTCAGAGAGTCCAGCCAGTATGTTACTCAAGCATTCACTCTTTAAAGATGAAACTCCCAATATACAATGTCTCTCTCTTTCACTCATAATCTTTACGACAAAGTTAAGGGCACTCCAAAACTTTCCACAAGCTATCAACAATCGCACACTTGTCACACCCACACCAACTATCTATCAAGCTCAAAAACACTAACAACACTGCTCAACCAAAGGAATTATAACTCGTTGATCATATCAAAGGTGAGTGCTTTAATACGAGAAGGAGTCTCCTTGAAATGTGGAAGAGAGATCTCATCCTCAAGGAAGGTAGCACAAATGACAAAATTGCCATACCAGAGGAGGAAGGGCGACACAAACTATGCCAACAACCAGGTCTGGAGACATCCAGAAGGCTGACTATTGGAACGAATTTTCCCCATCTGGATCGTTGCTAGATCATAACTAAGCTTTAGCGCCAACATCACTAGTAAGAAATGTATTCAGTCAGACCATCACTAAAGATAGAAAAAAGCCTTGCGTCAGGGTATGAAATCTAATCGTCGCAGGAAACAGATGTACTTCTATGATGATGGCGTGACTGGATTGTTTATGGCAAAGGTCCGTCGTGTATATTAAGTTAATTCTTGCAACGAGGTAGAAAACTTTAGGAAAAGTGGGTCAAATGGCAACATAAGAGAGAATTTGTTCAATATGAGCATGTTTCATTGGACACATGACACAGTAGAAGGATTGGGGTGAAGGCAATGACAAATTACTGTGTAACACATAGTGATTTAGATCACGATATCTTGAAGACCATATTTATAATAGGAATGAGGGATTCCTACCTTGATACCATAAATCTACTAGGAAAATGGGTCATATCGCAGGACCCATTTTCCGAAATTGTAAAGATCTGCCTAAGATGCTCTGGAGGATCATCGAATGGAAGAAGCACAATCTAAGATGCCTTTTCCTGAATACAAAAATATGCAAGTGGAGGAGTAACCAGAGCAGAGATTGGGAATTTATTTGAAAATTTCAAAACCAACATCCTTAGTACTCTATATGCCTAGTGTCACACGGAATGGGTTATATTTGCGGACAAATCCAACCTTCCTAGGAGTCTAAGACTCTCTAATGACAAACAAACCAAACAAGAGCTATCCTTCTCTAGATACACATCATTCTACGAGAATTCAAATGTTTTCGATCTTACCTTAGGTCCCACGCTTGTTGTAGCAGTCCAGCCTTGCTGATCCAGATGAGCTCCTCCTTCACTTTCAGACCTGCATACACTAACAAAGCAAACGATTACATAGCATCTGAATATTCATCATAAAACAAAGCATATTTATCACATTGACCAAGGAATACATGAAATAATTCATTAACAAATCATTGAGAAGAATGGACTTATTTGTATTAAATAATCAAAAAGGAACCATTACAACCTGAGCCTTGGTGTTGTGCAAGCTCCTGCCAGGGTCCAGCAAGAGATTTCCTCTACTTTGACAAGCTCACCCACTCCCAATATGGCAACAAGGAAGGATAGTGATCTCTCCTCACAAGTCAACAATGGGAGTCCTAATTCTAGCAGCATTTACCCTTAGAATGTTCAGCTTTCAACCTTCCCTCTTCTGGCCCAATGCCTGTATTTATAGTATTCTAGAGGAGGTTATTCAGTTCCAACATCAATGGGATACTCCCTCTTTTGGATGGGGTAGCTCCTCTCTTGATGGGATAAGCTCCTCTATCATAGGGGTGCATGAACCATCTGGAGGCGCTCCATACACGTCAAAAACTCTTCTAGAAGGCTCTAGAAGTGACCACAAGTAACTTTTTAAAGATGAAACTTGCGCCTTTTGACCTTTACAGGG
>APFE031227276.1:18222-82984 GCA_000404065.3 Pinus taeda
CCCCACCTTCATCTGAGGTGGTTTTTGCCTCTACAGAAGGAGCATCATCAGATCCATTTCCTTTATCAGGAGCTTTAGATTTACAATCCCTTTTGTAGTGGCCTTCCTTTCCACATTTCCAGCACACCACCTTTACAGGTTTTCCTAGAGATTTAGATCTCCTGCTAGATTTAGATCTCCCACTCGATTACTTATTTTTGTTTCTGTTCTGGGACCATCCTTGTACAGACAAGGCATCACCATTCTGGCTGTCCATATTTTTCCGTCTCATCTACTCCATCAGCAAGGATGAGACTATTTCATCAAAATGCAAGGCAGTTGCATGGCTACCTATTGCAATAACCAATTTATCCCACGAATCTGGTAGAGAACACAACAAACCGATGCACTTATCTTCATCTGAAATTTTAATATCAACAGATTCTAACCGACTTACAACAGTATTAAATATGTTCAAATGCTCTGTCATCGAGTCTCCATCTTTCATCCTCAGGTCATATAGCTTTTTCCATCGGAACAGTTTATTCACTAGAGACCTAGATTGGTACAAAGTCCCTAACTTGTCCCACAAAGCCTTCGCCATAGCTTCCCCTGATACATTCAGCAATACTAAATATAAGGCACATAATCGTATTGTGCTCTTTGACTTTCGATCCAACTTCTTCCACTCTTCATTGAAAACTCCTGTTGGTTTAGTACCCGGATTTACCACGATCCACTGATCTTTATCCACCAACAGATCCTCCATCTTGAGTTTCCACAACTCAAAACTCTGACAATTAAATTTCTCGATCTCTATCTTTCCACTGCTTGCCATCTTCTTTCACCACCAGAATCGATCTCATAGATCTCCCACTAAAACAGGGTCTACCCAAAGGCCCAAATGAACCCCTTAGCAACAAGTGTCCCCTTGAGCCAAACTTCTCTAATAACAAAATGTAGGTTTAACCCCATATAGAAATTCCTGCATACGAATTCTAAAACAAGAAAATAACAGCGAGAGCATAACAATACAACAATCATACACAGAGATTTTCCCTGGATCCAAAGACTGGACTACAGATTCATTTTATTAGTTCCTTTAAAATGATAATACATATTTATACATGTCGAAGCATCCAATACCATGGACTGAAAAACCATCACATCCAATACCATGGACTGAAAACCATCGCATCCAAAAACATGTGCGAAAGTCATGCACAAAACCATAAGTGGGTCCGCCTAACCTAACATAGGGTCCAAAACCAAAATTTTTTGGGGCGCCGCCCCAAACCCCATAAAGTGGTGTTACGGGTACAACTCAAACCCCCTGTGACCCCCCCGTCCCCCCAAATACAAAATCAGCGTAATGAAGGGGGGCTCTGCCCCCCCTCTAACCCCCTAGTTAACTACGTGGGCTAGTCGTGGAAAGAATATAACACAACCAACGTTAAATGTAACATGGGGAAGACATGGATACTGTGCCTCGTGGGTTACACTCTGGATGAAGCGTTGTGGTAGCGTAACTCCTATCAGTAATTGTAGAAATTCATATGGAATAGGTCTTGACCAATACCAAGCCATAGGAGGTCTTGGGGAATGGGTGGGTGCCTACGAGATCACATACCCCTCTTGAGCAGGTAAGGTTTTGAATATGTGGTCCAATAAACAAATGAACATGGTGAAATTACTTAAAATTCAAGTTGTGAACTTAGGGCTAATTTTGTAAGGTCTAGCTTCTATGGCAACATCTGAGTCTAGTGGAGGAACATTTTTTCTTTTGTTAAGTATTTAAGTGCTCACTCTAACATCCAAGGGAAAACTAGGAGATACGCTACCTGAGATCTAGGCCATAAATTCAGGTCAAAAACTACATAGTGCAAAGCCATACATAGAGGGTGTAGCTCCATGATTTTCCTTAGTACTGGCCCACATATATATGGAATGATTCATTCCTATGTACAAAAGATAAAGGTAAAAGCCTCCATGGCTTCATATATTCACATAACAATGTGGTTGTTACTATGGTCGTATTTCCTCTCCATGGTTCCTTTGGAAGTTAAAAAGCATTTGGCCTTCCATGGCTCATGCTTGGTTCATGATTTATGGTTAGAATCCACAAAGCTCTTACCTTTCCATGTTCTTGGTTCCTACCTTCGATGGTTGTTCTGTATTGGTTCTTTCAAGAGAAAGGTTGCTTCGTTAAGCCCTAGCTTCCGCAATAGGTGTGGTATGTATATGTTCATTAGATCTATTGAGTTCTCACTGGGATATGGATACCACTTTACCACATGTAATGAATCTACCACAGGCACGTGCTCACTCATGCTGGTTGCTGAACTAATATGGGGAAAATGGCCCACCCATGCAGACTACACTACATCATAGTGCAACTTAGATTAGAAGAGAATGTAGCTACATTCGGAGGGTATGGTTTGAAAGCACAATTTTGTGAGTAAATGTGCACCTTAAACCTCTTTCTTAATCTGAAAGAAAGAATTTAAAATTCTATTAAGTGTGAGTTAGAGCCTATGTTGCAATAGTCATCATAGCCAGACCTTGTTGGGTGTGGAGCATGATTATCATCCTAATTTAGAGGTCTTTGTTTCAACTGGATGTATACCCCAAGAAGATTGTACACCCCTCCATTGTGGGGGGGGGACTTGTCCCCCCCGCGGAGGTTCGGGGGGTACCATCCCCTGCAGCTGGGAGGTCCAGGGGCCAATGGTCCCTCGGTGGCGGTTTCAGGGTCAGCGCCCCGTAAGCTAAAAATAGATGTAAAATTGCCTTGTAAAAGTATAGTAATTTCTAGTCAATCTGGGCCATTCATTAGGCGAATGATCTGACGATAGAATTTATGTTTAGTTTAGGGTTTTTTCCCTAGAATTCAACCCCTCTCTTTGTATGAGGGCATTGTATTGAGGTTGTGGAATATATGTGTATTCTCAGAGAGAGAAACAAATATGTGAGACTGTGAGAGAAAACAAAGGATATTACAGCGGATATGTTGTAGGTTGTGTCTCTTCATTTTGTTGGATAATAGAGAGGAAGGACTGGCTATTCGGGGTGGACGTATCCCAAACTGGGTGAACCACATATATCTGTGTCTCTCTGGTTTTATGTGTTTGTGTTTTTCCACATATTATATGTCTTGCATTTCTCTATCATATATAATATTTTTCTAACAGACCTGGAACCATAACTGGAGCCATAGCTAGACCTAGATCCATAACTAGGAGGGTTGTAGCTGCCTGAGCCAAGGACAAATTACAGAAATCCTAGAAATGATACAATGCCTAATTCTACTGGGTATAATTTAAATTGAACAATATAATTAAAAAACATGATTGAAATCAAACTTTTATTTTTATTTTTACATTAAATATGGGACATAAAAAATAAAATTTGATTTTTTTTTACATAAATAGAAAAAATTAATTTAAAAGACACAATCATAAAACAATAAAATATATATTTTATTGTTCTATAAACCTTCCCGCCAATGCAGTTGTGCACCACATAAAATATCTCCCTGTCCACCCTTCTCCACCCCAGGACTATACACATCTCCATCCAACACTGGACGGGAATACCAACAGCCATAAGTGTTGACTAGGACACATGCAAAATGTCCACTCATGCATGAACAATTTTTTGGTTTCCTCTCAAATCCCTCATTTTTAATTTCCATGGGCCAGCGAGTGCTTCGGCTCACTATTTCCTTTTGCACACTTCATCTGCTCCATGGAGCTTCACATCCATAGTTTCATCTGTCATGCTGCATCATGACTTTCGTTTGCATGAGGGTTTCATTTGTTGAGCTGCATCAAGGTTTCATGTGCACATATGCATCAAGGTTTCATGTACCGAGCTCCAAACTACAATTTTGCTGGCCGCTAGCGAGTTCGATCTTGGCGGCCATGGATGAGGTGCTATCCAAGAAGAAGCAGCTCCAAAAGGCATTCCTGGAGTTGCATTGCCATGCTTCGATCCTGGTAAACTTTAGTTTCTAGTGAAAGGAGCTTTAAGACCACTTCAACGACTTGGAGAAGTGCATGCGGAAGCGCTTCAAAGAGATGAGATGTGTCGCAGACCTAGCCAAGCTGGTTTTGTAGACCCTAAAGGGATTTTATCCAGATGGTAAATAGACTATGAACATTGATGCACAGAGACATGCCTGTGTTTTTCTCTTGGAGTCCCTTCCTTTTGTTTTGTCGCCAGACGAGGTCTCCTCAGAGGAGAAAAAAGAGGCTCAGAAAATTGCTGCTAAATGGAAATTTAGGGTCAGTATAATTATAATCTCTGGATCCCCAATCACTAATGGAAGGACCCGACATGGAAGCAGATCTGCAAGTGAAGGGAACAGATCCTGAGCCTATGAAATGGATCCTGAAACTTCCAGTTCTTTTTTACCAATGATCCCCTGAATTTTTTTTTAATGAAAAATTCTTAACAGTAAAACCATAGACCCCATTTCTCATCAAGTTCTAATGTATCCTCATGTCAAAACATGCTCTCGACATCTTATCTATCAAGGTATTCTCTACTTACCTCTCTAGGCATTGGCCAAGGATCCATGAGTAGTTTTTTTATTGGCTTGTTTGTTGAGCAATAATTTTGATGTGAATATGTCAATAATAGGTGCATTTATAGGTGACTTCTTGTGACCTCATATTCTCAATGAAGATGTCAAATCTAGAGTTTGAAGTGCTAAAGATTTGAATGACGGATTCTCAGAAATACCACAAGCTTAACCCAATATAGTTTCAAGGGGAGGTCTCCTTGAAGGAGTTATACGATCTATGAGGAAGCTTAAATACAATGGAGTGATTTGTAGCACAAGATCTTCAAAAAGACTTACCTCAACAAATTAGGAATTCTAGCTTTTGATCGCAAAAGAAAAATCCATGCAATGACCTGGATTCACAAGCTAGAGACATATTTTCAATGAAACCAATGAATTAAGAAGACATGACCAATTTTCTAGTACTTAAATTGGAGGGATTCATATATGATTGGTGGAATCAATGGATATAGTCTATACCAGAGGACATTTCCATTGGTTATGACACTTCCGAGGAAAAATTTATATCTATTTTTTTTTAATAAAATTGTTGTCGATGACTTCCTTCAATAAAAAAATTTAAGACTCTTGATGGGAGCTCTGGTAAAGCAGTGGAGGTGATATTATCCCACCAGGGTTCATTCCCTCATGTACATGTTATCCCCTCATGAGCCATCAAGAACCACTTCCATGTAAATGGCCCCTGGTGTAAATGGCCTTTTTACTCGATGTTGACTTTTGCCTCATTGTTCATTTTAATTTATTTTATTATTTGGAAGCAATTTTTAATTCAATGAACATCTTCTAACAAATTATGGATCCATGATGTGGGAAAGTTTCACATTTCAATGCATAGAGAAATTTTTAATTCAATCATGAGGAAACATCTCTGGTAAAGTATGGATCTTTGTTGTCTCCAATGTCATTTTCCTACCATTTTTATCCACGAAACCCATGTTTTTTACTGAACAAATACCAATATTGACAAAAGTCAATTAGTTTGGGTTTAGGGACTTTTAATTAATATGCTATTTTCATATTAATTTCTGAATCAAATTGACTTATAATTATGATATTTTGCAACATGCATATGCCTCCATAGTTCCTCATTGGCAGTCTCGAAAAGTATCTACATGAGGTTGTTGTAATAACTTCCTAAGAAGGAGGATCATGAATGCATGTGGAATTATCCTAAAAGAGACCTAACTCCAACCTCTAGAAATGGAAGCAAAAAAAGGATTGATTTTATAGAGTTTTTGTTGAAATGGAGAGGAGGACGTTGTTTACACAGGTTAGTAACATGGTAATTTCAATGTAGAAAATGGAAGGAAGATGGAAATTTCAATGTGGAAAATGAAAGGAAAATTGGAATATTGTAGAGAGGGACTTCCTTAGAGAAATAAAAGAGCTACAAAGAAACCATAAGAACTATTATAGAATGGGTAAATGAAAAGGAAAGCTCAAAGGAAATAACATTACTATATAAGGTAGTTCAATCCCATATGTAAAATGAAAATACAAGAATACTATAGTTTAAAATCCATGGAAGGACAAATAAACTCTGCCTCAAACGAATGAGGTAGAACGAATTGAGATGTGAAAGGGGGAGGTGACAAGAACCTAATGAAGATTGGGGCTATGGAACATGAAGATTTGTTGATTGGGGGAGATTGAGACCTTGTAGCATTTCCTCATTCACTCCATGGGACACAATCACATCAGATTTGTACTGGAGGAAATCAATTGGACAAAACAATTTTAGAGTAGCCAAATGGAGGTAATTTGGATGAGGGCCACCATGGTGATGAACCACAAGTGTTCTTTTTTTCTCATATCCACTTACGTCAAATATATGCACAAGAAAGTGTGCATCATCCACATGCCTAAAGACAACAATATCTTCAGGCTGTATCTAGTGATTAGAGACAAATTTTTCCCAACCTTCTGTAAAAATTGTTAATTTATCATAAAAAGGCACCCTTGTCTACCATAAGTGACTACACGAGCCTTCCAAAATTGCAACTTTGAGACCCTTAATTTGACTTCGTTAAACCAGTCTAAAGGCACCTCCAAAATGGATGAAAATATTTCCTCATTATAGAGGCAGATATTTGTCAATAATCTCTATTGAGTTCCAAACTTCCATTTATGGTTTGCTATGTTCAAGGACTTATTCTTTTTAGATTCTAACTACCTAATTTGTGAGAAAACAATTTTGACTCTCTCATTCCTGAATATCATTTAGCATTTTATGTATTTAGTTTAGCAGAAAAATAATTTTCTAGCATCTTTAGTTGTTGAATTTCATTTACTAAATGAAAACTTAGCCCCTTTAGAATTAGAATCTCCTATTATGGAGGTAGTTATTTGTAAGTATATCATCTCTTCCAAGTTCCATTAGTGGTTTACAATGTTTGAATAATTATTCATGTTAGAGTTAAATCCATAAGTTTTGAGAACTATTTTGTAATGTTTCACCCAATATCTTTTCTTTAGTTTTCAGACCCTAAGTTATGCTAATATTGGGAAATTTTAACTTTTGGGGTGTCCATTAGTGAATGATTTGATCAACACTCTTGTTGTGACTTTGCTTCTGCATTCATGATGTTTTTCTTAATTTTATCCCTGTACTTAGCTCTTTTTCTATTGTCTATATCGTGACTATAGGAGTTGCTTAGGCAATTCCCTTATGTAGTTATATTGGATGTATTGTTTTAGTCCCATTGATCTACTTTTTTGGTCTTTTGTTGGACATCAATAAAGTTTTCTTATCTTAGATTCAATATTTGAATTGTGAAATTAGAATATACATCATTTTTCCTTTTCAAGCTTCAAAAATAAGTCTTTAAAATTGTCCTACAGTTAGCGGCTACCCCTGATTCTATTCCATGACTATTTATAAACAACCTGCCTAGTCTACCTGGAGGTAACCTTCACAAAAAGTGACTTTTTCTTTCTACATTCAGCCAAAAGGCTACAACAAGTACTACATTAGCAACATAAAGACACCTGAAACAAATGCTAGGGGTTTTTAACCCTGCATCACAACAGCTAGCTTTCAAAAGCTGATAATTATATCCCTCCCCCGAACTCTTGTTCAGTAAGGGACCCTTCCTACAGTAAGAAATCATTTTTTGATAACTAATCAGTCATAGTATTAAACTATTTAGAGATATGTGCAAGAGATAGACCATCAAATCTCCTCTTAACCTCCAAGAACAAATTTATGATAGGTCAAGTAACAGATTATCTGTTGTGCACTTATTATTAGACCAATCGACCATCAGCTTCGAGTCTCAAAACACTTGTAAATTTTTTATACCCTATATGATTTTGTTCTCTATAGTAGCCACATAACATAAATTTATGTTTGGTTGTTTGTGCTAGGCCCTACTGCTAACTTTAGTTTGAAATGGTCATGTCAGTCCATAAATAGAATGACACCAACCCACACAAACCTAGAACTCTCTGACAGGCTCCATCAAAAAGAACACAAGCCTGGTCGTGGCTATATTTCTGTTTCATTTAGAATTCTGGTTGGTTACTCTTTTGAGGAAGATCGATTTCCGCTACAACTATACCTAATTTTATGGGAAACTTTTGTTGGTCTCAACTGTAGATCTTGGAAGATCATTATGTTTCTAGATAACTAAATACCCCAAATCACAAAAGATTGTAACACCTTGAAAAATTTTACATATTTATCTACAATCCAAAGATAAAAACATTCAGTAAGAGTCCACTACTCCCATTTATTTCTCCTACAACAGCACCTCCAGAATCATGCTTTAATCAATGAACCAACCCAAAAAATAAATAATGGTATGGTTTCTCAATGGAGAATCGAAAGTCAATGGAAGATCTAGACTAAGACCTCAGATGGCTACTTCATGCATCCTTTCATAATCTGATATATGATTAATTGCTCCTGGAAATACTATTGAATGAAGGTGAGAAACAACCACCCCTATTATATATTGGCACCGAGATACCATGCTGATTTGATCTAGGACCAATCAATCACTTGTTAGCTTTCTTATCATTTCCAGTGTATTTGTGCCCATCTGGACTAGCACTATACTCTATTCATTCTTCTCAATAAATAATATATTACAGGCTATCCATAGGTGAGCTTAAAAATAGGAAACAAACAAGTCCTCCATGGATTCCTCACTTGTCTTACACAAAAGGCATCTTCCACAACCCCCTTATCCCAAGTTAAAATTTTGTTGTCTAAAGCTAACCAGCGAAATATTTTAGCTTTAAGAGGAATTTCTAAGTTTCAAACTAAGTGCCACCATGGGGATCTTTCCCTCATCATTTCTTCTAACATCTTTACCTTGTATTCTAGGTTGGCAATATTAATTAGGTCCCTCATTTTTTGACCACTTAAATTAGCTCATCTTGTTTAGAAAATTTAATCATTAATGGCACTAGAATTTAAGCTATGGTTTCTTGCCTTAATGTTTACCCCTCACAAATTCAAGTCCCATGTTAAATTCAAGCTAGGAGATCAAACATTCCTCCCATCATTTGTTGCCGCATTTTCCCTGGAATAAATCCTTGAGAGATGGATATCTCTTATTAGCTTACACAATTTGAAATTACATTTACAACCAATCTAGGGGTCTTCCCCTATTCTTACCTTATTCCTTTGAATCCTCCATGCTATCCATTTTCCAATTAATGGGAATGCTTTCACCAAATCTTTCCGAACAATATAATTTCCATTAAAATGTTCCCTTTCTTTTGTAAACTAATCTTCTATAGAAATCATTCTCAAATGTTTGGTTTTCGTGATTTTCTCCTACAGACCTTCATTGTAGACTGACCTCCACAGACTTTTAGCAACTAGAGCTAGATTGAAGAGATTTATACTTTTTTGTGCCCCACCCTCTAGCTTCTTTAAAATTTACCACCTCGATCCATTTAACTAAATAAATTCCTTTCATTTTCCTTATGTTTTCAAATTTTTTTGTTAATATATATATCTACATATATATATATATATATATATATTATATATATATATATATATATATAATATATATATATATTATATATATATATATATATGTATGATGTATGTATGTATATGTATGTATGTATATGTATGTATGTATATGTATACATACATATACATACATATACATACTTACATATACATACATACATACATATATATATATATATATATATATATATATATATATATTATATATATATGTATGTATATATATATATGTATATATATATATGTATATATATATATGTATATATATGTATATATATATGTTATATACATATATACATATATACATATATACTATATATATATATATATATATATATATAATATATATATATATATATATATATATATATATATATATATATATTACTATGTTTATGATGCCTTTAGGGATATGGACTACGGATATCCAATGCACAAGAATACTTTCTAGCACAACCTTGACCAGCACTAATCTCCCTCCCCTAGAGAACCATCAATTGCACCATAATGGAATTTGAGCTTCAATTTTGCTCTGCAAACAAGTTCAATCATAATAAATATAATCAACAGGCTTTAAGATCCCAAGTATATGTTTCCCTCATCTAATTCCATAAAATTCATAGGAAACAGATTCATGATCTAGGTTTTTTCTTCCTCATCCAAAGAATTGAACAACATTGTAGAATTCCTCATAGTGATTTCCATACCTGCAGTTTTGCAGTAAATATGTGTTATTCCTTTTAACTCCCTTAGTGATTCTTGCCCAGATGTGATGATATCATCAACAAAAAATAGATGAGAATATTCAGAGTCAGAAAATTTCACTCCTTTCACTATCCCTCTTCTCCTTGCATCCGTGATCATCATACACCTTCAACCACTAATAGGAAAAGAAATGGCGATAGAGAGAACCCTTGACACAAACCTCAATATGCATTAAAGAAACTTTTGGGGGACCTATTGATTAGAACTGTAAAAGGAACTGAAGTAAGGCATCCCATTAAACATTCTACAATATACAAGTTTGTTCCCAGCTAAATCAACAACAGTCTAAGAAAGAGCCACCTCATTTTGTCTTACGCCTTTGCAAGTTCTAGCATCATTGCTACAACAGGAAGACTATGAGTTTTAATTGTATGTATTCTTTCATATATTGTTCCCACAACAGCATAGATTTGCCTATTATAAAGGAGCATAAATTCTTATTCATAAATTCAATTGTCCATCCATTGGGTATATGATTTTTAGTTTTTTGGAGTTTAAAACTGCTTTTATCTCCTCTTTGGACACCTCTACCTCCAATTCTATGTTCATTTTATCAATGATAATGTTGTGAAATAGCTTGATAATTTTCATGATTTCACAGATATTTGTTGCCATTAGACTTTTAAAATGTTTCTTTCTCACTTCATCTATCTCCTTAAAAGACTTATTAACCCTAGAGCTATTTGGCTTATTGTTTCCCCAAATAATGTTAATGTTTCTTGTATGACTTGCATACTTGTGAAAAAGTTTAGTATTCCTGTCATTTTCAGAGAACAAGATGGTTCTCCTTTCTAGCTTAGTTTATTTTCCCTCTATGGAAAGGTGGTTTGTTTTCCCTTCCAGCTCTTTGAGAGGATTGATTACATCTTTCAAAAATGTAGGTTTTAACCCCGTACAAAATTCACATGTATACAAATTCTAAAACACATAAAATAAACAATGCGAGAGCATAACACATAAAACACGTATACACAGAGATTTTCCCCTGGATCCCAAAACCGAGACTACCAGCTTGATTTTTTTATTATGTTCCTTTCAACGTTACAATACATATTTATACATGCCGAAGCATCCAATACCATGGACCTAAACCATCACGTCCAAAACCATGGACTGAAAACCATCGTGTCCAAAACCATGTGTGAAAATCATGTACAAAACCATAGGTAGGTTTGCCCAACCTAACATAGGTTCCAAAACCAAAAATTTTCGGGGCACTGCCCTAGACCCCATAGAGGGGGCTACCTGCACCCCTCAAACCCCCTGTGTCCCCCCCGTTACGCAATCGATGCAACAAAGGGGGAGCTCTGCCCCCCCTCTAACTCGCTGGCTAACTACGTGGGCTAGTCGTGGAAAGAATATAACACAACCCAACATTCTCCCACTTGTTGTTTTCTTTCCACGGGGGGCCACAAGAGAGCTTAGTCATTTATCCAGCCCTGCAACACCCATTGTTTCTCTACACCAAGAGAACTTCTCAAAGCTCACAGATTTTGTCAATGCATCTGCAGTATTCTTCAAAGTGTCCACCATTACCAGCAATACCTTTTTGTCTTCTATCATATCCCTCACAAAGTGATAACATCAATGTGCTTTGTCTTTGAATGATATGCAGGGTTATTTGCCAAGAAAATTGCAATTTGGTTGTCACAGTCTATCCTTATAGCTCCCTGTACTAACCCCATATTTGAACACAATCTCTGCAACCAAACTGCTTCCTTGCTTTCCTGAGTGGCTTCCATGTATTCTGCCTCTGTAGTTGATAGTGCCACTACAGATTGTTTCTTACTCATCCAACTAACTAAACCTCCAAATAGGTTAAACAAATACCCACTTGTAGATCTTCTCTGATCTATATCTCCAGCCCAGTCTACATCAATAAAGCCATCAATATCGAACACTCTGTCCAATCCTGGTCTTCCTTAGTAGCACAAACCATAATCACTAGTGCCACGCAAATACCTGAAAACCTGCTTCGTTGTTGTCCAATTCTCCTTTCCTGGTTTTGACATAAACCTACTCAATACTCCAATTGCACGTGCAATGTCTGGTCTAGTACAGGCCATTGCATACATCAGGCTACTGACTGCACTTGCATATGGAACATGGGACATGTCCTCTTCCTCTTCTTGTGTCTTTGGACACTGTTCAGTAGCTAAATTTACACCTACAGGAATAGGAACCTTCACTGGTTTAATATCCTGCATATTAAACCTCTGCAATATTGTCTCGACATACTTCCTCTAGTTTAACCAGAGCTTCCTTTTTTCCCAGTCTCTTTTAATTTCCGTGCCCAAAATATAGTTTGCAACACAAAGATCTTTCATGTCAAATTTGGAGGACAAATGGGTCTTCAAATCCTAGATAATTTCTTTGTCATTTCCAACCAGCAACACCACATACAAGACCAGATAAATAACATGGTCACCAATTAATTTAAAATACACACAGTGATCTGCTTTGTTTTTGGTGAACCCAAGTCCCCATATAAATGTATCAAATTTATGATACCACATCCTTGGTGACTATTTTAACCCATACAGAGACTTCTTTAACTTGCATACCATTTCTTTCTTACCCTTCACCGCAAAGCCTTCAAGTTGCTTCATCTAGATCTCCTCTTCTAGATCCCTGTGAAGAAACGTTGTCTTCACATCCCTCTGTTCTACCTCAAAATCAAAAGCAACAACAACAATAGATAAAAGTAATCTAATAGAAGCTACCTTGGAAACAGGAGAAAAAATATCACCAAAATCAATTCCTAGTCCTTGGGAATAACCTTTTGCTACCAAACGAGCTTTGTATTTCTCCATCTTTCCTTCTGCATTTGTCTTCTTCTTGAACACCCATTTGTTGCCAATGGGTTTCCTTCCAGCTAGCAACTCCACCAGATCCCAAGCCTCATTTTTGTGCAAAGATGCCATTTCATCAACCATGGCCTCTTTCCAAAGTTTGCCATCCTCTGAATCTAATGCTTCCTTCACAGTTCTGGGATCATCATCAGTAAAAGATAAAGAAAAATTTGAACAGAAAGTAGATGGACTATACCTTTCCAGCTACCTTCTTTCTCGAACTGATATTCTCACACCCAGAGTTTGTGGCTCTTCATCTTCTGATTCCTCCTCTGTTGTAGAGTCTGATTCTTCCTCCTTAACCTCAAACTCTATCTTCTCAGGTTCCTTTGGTTGGACTTCATGTTTAATAACATCTTTCACCTCTTTGAACACCGCATCTCGGTTGTACACAACCTTCCTTGTTACTAGGTTTCAAAGCTTATAACCCTTTAAACCATCCTTATACCCAATAAAGATGCACTTTTCATATTTACAATCCAACTTGGTTCTCTTCTCCTTTGGAACATGTACATATGCATCACATCCAAATACCTTCAGATGTGAAAGAGAGGGTTTCTTACCAATCCATACCTCTTGTGGAGTTTTACCCTCCAACGCTGATGAAGGTGATCTGTTGACCAGGTGACATGTTGTCTCTGCAGCCTCTACCCAGAATTCTTGTCCTAACTCGGCACCACTGAACATGCTTCTTTCCCTTTCCATCAATGTCTTGTTCATTCTTTTTGTAACTCCATTTTTCTCAGGTGTGTATGGAGTAGTCTTTTGTCGTGCTATACCACACTTCTTATAGAATTCTTCAAATTCCTTGCTGCAAAACTCTCCACCATTATCTGTCCTCAACACCTTTATCTTCTTCTCTGTCTGGTTTTCCACCAGAGCCTTAAATTCTTTAAACCTGTCAAAGACTTCAGATTTCTTCTTAAGGAAATATATCCATGTATTCCTTGACAATTCATCTATAAATGATACATAGTACACAGACTTACCCAGTGATGGATCCTTCACAGGTCCAAACACATCATTGTGCACATGTTCTAATATATGTTTCACCCTCTTACCACCACAGGGGAAACTCACCCGATTTTGCTTTCCATATACACAATTTTCACAAAAATAAAAATCCAAAGAGCTATTACTCATACCTTCTACCATACATTTACCATGAAGTATTTGAAGGCCCTTCTCTCCAATATGTCCAAGCCTTTCATGCCACAACATGGTCTTCTCTCTAGAGACCACTAGATTTTCTGCTCCACTTTCAGGAACCACAGAATTGTTGCACCCATCAACAACAGTGCTACCTTGCATCTTGTACAAAGTTCCAATCCGACCTCCCCACATCAATACCAGTGCTCTCCGAACCATCTTGCAGGTATCCTTCTCGAACACTATTTTTCCACCTGCATCATCCAACTTGCTTATGAAAATCAGATTTCTGTCCAATGCAGGAATATGCAGAACACTTGAAAGTGTTCTAACCCTTCCACCTTGCAACTTCAACTTTACTTTTCCACGACCAACAATTCTAGCCTTCCTGTCATCCCCCAAGAAGACATCACCACCATCATATTTCTCATACTCGTAGAACCATTGTCTATGGGGAGTGAACTGAAAGGATGCACCTGAGTCAATCAACCATGCCTCGTGATCTACATGTGTACTTGAAGAAACCAAGTAAACATCCCCACCTTCATTTGAGATGGTTTTCACCTCTATAGAAGGAGCATCATCATATCCCTTTCCTTTATCAGGAGCTTTAGATTTATAGTCCCTTTTGTAGTGCTCTTCATTTCCGCATTTCCAGCACACCACCTTTATAGGTTTTCCTGGAGATTTAGATCTCCCTCTAGATTTAGACCTCCCACTCGATAACTTATTTTTGTTTTTGTTCCGGGACCGTCCTCGTACAGTCAAGGCATCACCATTCTGGCTCTCCATATTTTTTCGTCTCATTTCCTCTGTTAGCAAGGATGAGACTATTTCATCAAACTGCAAGGCAGTTGCATTGCTACCTATTGTAATAACCAGACTATCCCATGAATCTGGTAGAGAACACAACAAACTGATGCACTTAGCTTCATCTGAAATTTTAATATCAACAAATAATCACTGACTTACCACAGTATTAAATGCATTCAAATGCTCTGTCACCGAGTCTCCATCTTTCATCCTCAGGTTATAAAGTTTTTTCCGTAGGAATAGTTTATTCACCAGAGACTTAGATTGGTACAAAGTTCCTAACTTGTCCCACAAATCCTTCGCCATAGCTTCCCTTGATACATTCAACAATACTGAATCTAAGACACACAATCGTATTTTGCTCTTTGTCTTTCGATCCAACTTCTTCCATTCTTCATCCAACACTCCCATTGGTTTAGTACCTGGATCTACCACAATCCACTGATCTTTATCCACCAACAGATCCTCCATCTTGAGTTTCCATAACTCAAAACTCTGACCATTAAATTTCTTGATCTCTATCTTTCCACTACTCGCCATCTTCTTCACCCCAGAATCGATCCGACAGATCGCCCACTAAACAAGGTCTACCACAGGCCCAAGCGAAACCCCTCAGCAATAAAGGCATCCCCTTGAAGCCAAAACATCTCTGATACCAATGTAGGTTTTAACCCCGTACAAAAATTACCTGCATATGAGTTATAAAACACAAAAAATAAATAATGCGAGAGCATAACACATAAAACACATATACACAAAGATTTTCCCCTGGATCCCAAAACCGAGGCTACCAGCTTGAATTTTTTATTATGTTCCTTTCAATTTTACAATACATATTTATACATTCCGAAGCATCCAATACCATGGACCAAAAACCATCGCGTCAAAAACCATGGACCAAAAACCATCATGTCCGAAACCATGTGCGAAAATCATGCACAAAACCATAGGTAGGTCCACCAAACCTAACATATGGTCCAAAACCAAAATTTTCCGGGGCGCTGCCTTGAACCCCATTGAGGGGGCTACCTACACCCCTCAAACCCCCTGTGACCCCCCCGCTACGCAATCAGCGCAATGAAGGGCAGGGCTCTGCCCCCCTCGAACCCCTTGGTTAACTACGTGGGCTAGTTGTGGAAAGAATATAACACAACCCAACAAAAAACACCATGCTTTATTATTATCAGATGTTTTTAATTCATTTTTAAACATCCTTTAAACTTTTTGAACAAAGCTTTGAGCTCAATCTGCAACTTCACCTTTTACCCTTTTTAGATTTTCTATGAAATGCTTCATGTCTCTATCCTCACTGTTACTATCGTAATGTCTTCAATTCTTCATGACCACCACCTTGGAATCCTTTTTATTTAGCCAATAAGTGATTAAACTTAAAGGGGGTTGGAGGCTTCTTACTCTCTAATTCAATTTTCACCAATATAGGGTGAGCTTCCCTAAACAATTTATGATCTCACACTTTGAATCTAACATCAATTGAGTACAAACAAAGGAATTATCTAGCCTTTTTGAAATTCCACTTCTGTATTTTTAGTTATTTCTCCAATTAGGTGATTATTTAATTGGTTCTACATCAATCAAATTTTGAACTTCAAAGAAATTTTCGAAAAATCATTTAGAAATGGGGTTTTTCTTGCTGCAAGGGCCCCACTGATTGTCAACTGTGCCCTTTCCCTCCTCTGTTTTTAAAACCATGACTTTGCTTTAGAGTTATTAGAGTTTCTTCCAATGGATGGTGATCCTGATCAAGTTCTAAGCCCTCTTCTAGACCCCAAAATCACCTACAACATTCTTTCTTTCATCTTGGATGGTAAGATGACTTGAACATCTCATAACCTTTGTTTTGTGTGGCCTATCTAACTAGTTGACCACCCAAACAGGACAAAGAAAAAATCCCTACATCATCTGATAAAGCTTGTGAATACTAGATTACATGGTATAAAGAACAGATAACTGGCATGAAGTGAATGCCACAATTTCTGAAGCAAAAGGTGTACCCAAATTCCAGTGGGGGGTCTTAAAGTCCCCTAAACCTTCCTTAAAGTTACATACAATTTTGGAACACCCAATAATGGAAGGGGATTCTTTTATTATTGTTTGATAGCATGGGGAATTCATAAAAGGGGACCTACCTTGAAAATTCACAGGAAAATCATGTGTTCCTTCAACCACTTTAGGACCACATACCTCAGACTAGCACTTATCACCTTCCAAAGCTGGAACTTGGAATAGCATCTGAATCAACAGTCTTGAGATTTGCCTACCCTTTTTCTTCTACCTTGTCCAGACTCAAACTAGCCTCCAAATTAGAATCTGTAGACACCACCATTCATACTTTTTGCTCTCTCTACAATCTTCCCACAGAATTGTATGAGAGCCAACCCAATGAAATGGGACTTTTCACTGTTCAGAAGTCCAACTTCTAGTTTAAAATCCGTTTTCCTTAGGAAATCTCAGTATCTACAGGCAATCTTAGTATTTTCATGAAGATCAGTTTCTGTCGGCATTTTAACCACTCTCTTATCTTTGAAACTGAAAATTTTCTCCAAGGAGATAAAATTGACCTATAGCATTATTAACCTTTCCAAAAATTTTTAATTCCTCCACGGCTCTAAAGGGAGCTTGAATCTATTACAAAGATGTTTGTTCCTCTTACTAGTGAACAAATTTGGGACTTTTCATGAATTGTGAGACAATTCCAACCCCATAACTATCAGCTTCTTATTTAAATTTATACCCACTAAATTAGAACCACCACAAGGAGAATTCCATTCCCATTTCAAAAGAACCTGCAATCAACTTATACCATGCTATTTAATATTTTATGATTTTCTTCGCATCCTTGGCCTGTGACATAAAGACAGAATAGGCTACCTTTCATTTTCTATACTAACACTCTTAAACAATAATAAAGTATGCCCAAATATGTCATTTCAAATGATCTATGCAGCTCACCTTTTGGTTTTTCAATTATCGAAGTTGTTACCTATATTGATGAGATAATCTAAAACTGAGGCCACAATGACAATATTTGTTAGAGTTTTATATGTGTTTCACTAAAGGTGTTTTTTCTTCATCAACACTACAATACATTTCAGTTTCCATTCAGCGGAGAAGTGTACCTAGTCGCAACCTTGGTCTGTGAGAAAATGGGTTGAATTCATAGTAGACTTTATCTGTTGTTTTGAATGTGTTTCTCCTTCAATAGCACTTCATCTCAACAAATCCTTTCAATCTGCACCTTCAACAGATGCATACAGCCTTGGGGTACATGCTACAAATTCCAATTTTGCTGTGAGGGTATAGCAACGATGAAAGAAGCGAATCGATTTTAGGCATCTTATGGTTGTTGTATTCAAGCATGCTTGTCTAGTGTTTCCCAAACTTATATAGAGCCATATTTAGTATACTTTTATAGTTTGACTTAGATGCTCACTTTTCTTAATTTAGGTGTTTTTCTTAGTACTATTTTATGCACATATTTATCTTTAAGAAAAGTGCATAGTAGAGAAGGGTTCTATATTTTAAGCAGGGGACACTCTTCTAGGTAGGAGGTACTCTATTCTAGGGAGCTTCAGTCATGCATGTCAGGTTCTTTATCCTAGACAGAGTTCCAAGTCCCTGCCTCCTTGACAAAGTCCCTACCAGACAAGACACTGGTGGACAGAATTCCAAGTCCCTAAATTTTCCAAAAACCCACTTGAGCCTAGTTATCTAGCCTAAATCATTTACATTCCAGTCATCTCTTGGCTGCGATTTCATAGAGAGATCCCTCTCTAGTTTGGCAGGGCTAGCTACCAAGTTAAAATCTTGGTATGTGATTACCTATGTCGATATCCTCGTCAGCCTGGGACATTGTAGAGGATAACATAGGGCATGACAACTAGGGAGTGCCAAGGTGTTCTAGTGAATGTAAGGTTCACAAGTCATGGAAAAACATAATGCTAGTTGTGAGGTCATGACTGCCAAGGTGTGTTAGGGAATGCTAGGGCATACTAACATGTGCCAGATAGTACGAAGACATGTCAAATAAGCTAAGATGTGCCAAGTGCTAAGGCAGGCCAATATGTATAAGGATTCCAAGTCCCTTCCTCCTCTTCTTCCATATGTTATCCAGTTAGTGACATTTTCTTTGCAATATTTGGTGCATTTGCTTATTATAGGTCATTTATAGGTTATAAATGTCTTCAGAGTTTCACTTCTAATTGAGTATTCAAGTGAACATATTGATTCTCTTATACATAACTATTTTTCCCTCCACCCATTTTTCATAACTTCAATAACCATTAGGTAGGGACCTGCAGCTTCAATGTTGCTTTGCTTGTTTAATAAAATATTGCCAAGACTTTAATTTATTGAAAGTTGTAGAATTTACAATTTATGAAGTTTCAATGTATAATTTTTAAATGTATAATTCTTTAAAGGGTGCTAGCTCAATGGAAGAGCACCTTATTTACAAGCAAGAGGTTGGTGGTTCTATTCCATCATGCCCTGACATCCATATGGAATGGTGACGAACAATTTTTGGTGAAGGAGGCTCTTTTGATCATCACCAATGAGCTTTGGTGACATTTCTCAACCCTCACCAAAAATATGAAATGGTGACGGTCAACGAACGCCACCATATATATGCATCAATAGTGACGACCTTCAAAGGTCTGTAACCATAAATCGTTGTTGTTGATATGAAATGGTGATAGTCGTTGTCTGTCATTATAGTCATCATTCGTGATGGACCTTGAATGTCACCACAACACCTATACTTCTAGAAATGCGGCTTATAGTGACGATCAACGAACGTCACCATATATATGCACCAATAGTGACAGCCATTAAAGATCCATCACAATAAATCATTTTTGTTCATATGAAATGGTGGTGGTCACTATCCGTCATCATAATCAATATTCGTGACTGACCATGAATGTCACCATAGCACTTGTACTTTTGGCGACGCCACCTTTGGACATTTAGTTTTTGGTGACCAAGGCTATGGTCCATCACCATTGCTCATATGCAATGGTGACGATTGTTATCCGTCATTATAAATCATTATTGGTGATGAACTTTGAATGTCACTACAACACCTATACTTTTGGCAACGCCACCTTTGGTGACGTTCAATTTTTGGTGACGGAGACTATGGTCTGTCACCATTACTCATATGAAATCGTGATGGTCGCTATCTGTCATTATAAATTATTATTGGTGACGGACTTTGTATGTCACTACAACACCTATACTTTTGGTGACGTTCAGTTTTTGGAGATGAATTCTCTTTTGACTATCACCAATGAGCTTATAGTGACATTTTTCGCCCCTCACCAATGTACTTTTTTTTGTAGTGAATGGGAAATTGACTTTGTAGGTCCAATACAACCATCAGGAAGGAAGACATGTGCATGATAAATTATCACTGCGATGGAGTACTTAACCAGATGTGTAGAAGCTCAACCGGTGAAAGATTTTATTGTTGCTACCGCTGCGAAGTTCCTGTTTGAATATGTCTTAACACGGTTTGAGAGACCTAAAGTATTGATGAGTGATAGGTGTATGCATTTCCTGAAAGAAACAATTAGCGCGATGCTCGAAGAATTCTAGGTATACCATAAAAAGAGTACACCCTATCATCCCCAATCCAATGGTACAATGGAAGTGTTCAACAATATTATGGAGAATGCGCTGACAAAGTTTTATAATGCGAAGAGGAATGATTGGGATGTGCACATACCCGCAATCCTATGGGCATATAGGACGACGTGCAAGAAATTGACCAACCAAAATCCGTTTAGATTGGTCTATGGGATCAAGGTGGTGATGCCTATGGAATATATTTTTCCAAGCTTGTGCATTGTGGATTTGACAGAGATGACGGATCATGAGACCTTGGAGGAATGACTCTCACAATTGATGGAGTTGAAAGAAGATTGATTTCTTGTGGAATTTCACCAACAAGTGCAAAAGGAACGTGAGAAGGCCTGGCATGATAGGCATATTAAGTTGCACACATTTAAGGTGAATGATTTGGTTCTTCTCTATGATAGTAAGTTCACAAAGTTTCCAGGTAAATTTCAAATGCACTAGTTGGGACCGTATGGAGTCTAGAAAATCACTGATGGTGGCGCAGTTCAGCTCGCAAAGTTGAATGGAAAATTGTTCCCTAGAAAGGTGAATGAAAGTCAAATTAATTTGTATACATGGGATCTTGCCCCTGTGTAATGACTATATGGTATCAAGACAGTCTTAGCACTCCAAGCAATTTCAAGGGAGAGCGGGACTATAAACTACACTGCCCAAAGAAGCGAAAATGCAATAAGGATGATGCGCATTGGAAGCAAGTGGTATGACATAAGAAGTTGTGACAAATGAAGCTGTGATGGATTAGTTGTGCCACAGCGGGTGGTGTCACGCAACCGGGTCCAAAAGTAGTCATTGAAGTCACTGTTCATGATTGGATAGAAAAAATCCCATTAGGAGGAGCGGGTAGGTAACATTTGTGGTGAAAATATTTGGAGATCTACCACCAAAGATGCATTTATGATTAGAAAATGGAGCGAATGGTCAGATTTAAATTCAAAATCATCTATAAATCTGGCATGTTGGTCTGCTGAAGAACATTTTTATTTCTGAAAGATTGTTATAAGTCCTCTTGTCCCCGCTATATAAATTGGTGGGTTTGGGAGGATTTATCTTCTAGTTCGGCATTTGTGAGACTACCAGAGTGGAACCAAAAGACTATCCTTGAACAAATGTCTAAGCCTATAAGTTCTGAAGCAGTTGTCTCTCAAGCAGAAGCCCCTGAAGTAGTGTCAATGGAATCTACGCCATTTGTTCCTACGGTGTTGAGGTTGCCTAAGCCAAAGAAATCGGTTGCTAAGGAGAAGCAGAAGAAACCACAATCTGTATCGGTGAGGCAGTCACAAGGAAGAACCTGGAGGTTCGATAGAAAGAGGGGAAGGACAAGGAAAAGAAGCCAGAGGAACCAGTGGATTTGGAAGCCGAAGAACTCTGCAATGGAGTTGAGGAATTGGATGTTGATGAGGGCGATCCTATCATGAGGCTCCCGATGTATATCCCTCCATGGAAAGGGAAAGCGAAGGTAACCAAGGACCCAAATTCAGGAAAATTCATGGTCTCTACTCTTATGTTACCAAAAGAAAATAGTTTTTGAAGACACTCTCTTAGCACGTATCCCATGTTAAAATTGGAACATTGAGATCTCGCCAACCACGAGAAATTTACTCATTTGGCCACTAATAAATACATGACCAGAATTTACTATGAAGAAATTGGGGTCACAAGGTTGGAACCGATGAAATGGGTTAAAGGCGCCGAGCGGGTTGGATTGTTGCATATGTAGTGTGTGCCACACTTCCACCGATCAATTATCAATATTGTATTTTTGCGTCGGTTGCTCACACTGGTACATGATGGGTGTTTGTGGTTAGACGAACCCATACCCATAACAAATATGTTGATCCATCAAGGGACGCACTCCGCCAAGGAGTTTGGAGGTAAGAGTAAAGAGAAGGAGCTTGCGGATATAATGAAAACTGAGTTTGGGCTCATCAAGAAGTCACGCAGATACTCTATCCACTCTATTACATACCAAGAAATGCAATTTGTCGCTCAGATTTTGGACAGGAAAATCATGAGAAAATGTCACACAGACAAGGTTCCAGCACCTATAATTTCACTCGATGCACAATGTGCAAAAGGGGTGCAGTACAACTAGGCACAGTACCTCGGCAAGGAGTTTTTAACAAATTATCATGAAGCACAAGAGGAAAGCAAGGCATTTCCCTATACCTGGCTCCTGTTTTTCAATGTACTAGGGATAGTAAGTTCCCTCCATAGGAATAAGATTTACCGAAGGTAGTGAAGCTCACTTCGTTGTGGGCGACAAAGGATCCAAAGAGGATCATGGTGTCCAAAGTTTTCTGGATATTGGTCGAAACGGACCTCCGCACAGTGATAAGTCAGAGGCCATGGTTGTCTCCAACCTTGTTTGAGTAGGCCTTCACAAAATTTAAGGCTGACTTCCATTTATGTATCTATCTGGGCAAGGCGAGACCTTAATAAGATATGGCACAAGTTTCCATACTTAGTTACGGAGGCCGATGTGCAGGAAATTGTGGAACTATGGCCAATGGAGTGGCGGGAGCCCACAGACCTTGGCATGAGAACTAGTAAAGGAGGAGAGATTTCCTCCCCACAGAAAACAACTGAGTAGAAGAAGAAGGAAGCAGAGAAAGCAGCAGTGCGAGAGAAGGCCGCTCAAAATAAGAAGGATGATGTCGCTAAGGCAATTGCTTCCAAGAAAGTCGTTGCTAAGGTAGCTGCTGAAAAAGAGTGTGCCGAGAAATAGTGTGTTGAGAAAGAGCGTGTCGAGAAAGCGAACATAGTGGAAGTCAAAGCATCGGCTTCCTAGCATACTAAAGAGCAGGAGTAGTTCGATCAGGAAGGAGGCAGGGGTGACACGTAGAGCACTCCCTTCAGGCTATCGAAGCGAAAAAAGTAGACAACTGTCGGACCAAGGGAAAAGCACAAATCAGACAAGCAAGCACGCATTCACCCAATGGTCCTCACAGAAGGGGACCTTGATGAAATTGGGGATAAGGTCAGAGACACGATGACAATGTTGTGGACTCAATCTAAGTAGCAGTACATGTAGACGCTGAGGAGCATCCAGAAGGATTTGCACAAGTTGCAAATTTAGACAGGCAGAATTCAGGCAAGCGGTGGACAAGCAAGCATGAGCGCCATGGAACTAGAACTGACTCTAGACCTCAGATTCATTTCCCTTCCAGAATGAACATTACGCATGGAGTCAAAAGAAGACAATTCCCGACTTGGAAAGATCAAAGGATTGGGTATGAATTTAGTCACGCTGCCACTTCAAATCCTCCACGCGCTTCATCAGGGGGTCTCGGATGAGCTTCAGATCAAAGAACATCACGCACTATCAGTGAAAAGAGAAGTTAAAGAGAAAAATGAAAAAATCTTCACCTAAAAGGTTCAGGCCCTTAAGGAAATAAGAGCTCGCGATCCGAAGCCAGAGCCTAGATGTAGCAATTACACAAGTGTGTAACTCAGTAAGAGAGCTACAAATTCCAGAGGATGTGGCCATGTCAACAAAGGTTCAAAAATTGGCCGCTGCTATGTGATAATCCAAAGAATAGGTAGGCGGAGTTACTTTTGATTTTCAAATGAAGATATCAAAACTGCAAATGAAACTGTAGCCGACTACTCCACTAGAGGTTAGGGAGCAGCGCGACGCAACCATCTGGGAACATATGGCTACCTTGGATAGTGGAGTAACAAGATGAAATTATATCTTTGAACATGCAATGGAGTTATGGACCACTTTGCAAGAGGACTCTAACTTGCAGACATTGGGTACAGAAGTCAGAGAGGCATAGCAGAAAGTCGATGAGATCAGGGCGATTGCGCTCACATTGGCGCTAATCCTTACAGGAAATGAATGTGCTACAGGCACAGGTTGAGGATTTGTAGCACAAAAAAAAGGTTTTGAAGGCTCGGCTTCAACCATGGACAGAGGAAGCAAGCCAAGTTACTCTGGATATCCAAGAGAAGTTGAAGATGTTCTAGTAGACACAGAGGACCATGCGCCTTGAAATGGAGGGGCCAACTACAAAGAAGTTGTTTGAAGAAGTGCAGTAGGCTGTTGTATAGAGCATAGTGAACCTTGAAGTCTTGAATATGGAGTTCAACAAACTCTTCCATAAAGTGGAGAAGCCAGCTGAGTGAATCGAGGGCAAGTTACCATATTTGTGTTGGGGGCTTGTTGGGACGGGATCCCTAGGGTCAAATTTTGTCAGTTAAATCAATTTTTGTAAAAGTTTTTGTAAAATAATGTAAAGTCTCAATGAAATAAGGAAGTGGAGCGCGAAGCTAAGTAAGATTCAAAGGGGCATTAGTCCCTTGTATGGGTAGGTGATAGGTCGGTTTTGAAACTCACCCATGGTCTGTGAGCCATGGTATTGGAATGAAAAGGCTATATATAGATGAGTCATAACAAGTCTAAGAGGATAACTTTTGAAAGAGAATCATTGTAAGGACAAGGTGCTAAGGCAGGAAAAGTTTGTTTCTTGTACTTAGGTGAAAAGGGAAAACTCTTGCTGCTGAGTGCACGGACCCCTGCAGCTGAGTGCGCAAGGCGGAAAGAGTCTGTAATTGAATGCTAAATCTAATAAAGACTGTTTTGGATCGAATCTATTGTATCTGTGCCTTATTTCTTATTTCTATTTAAGTGTATGCATCTTCACTCAATGATTTGTTTTCTATGAATTAAAGTGTATTTACCGCGTGAAACTATGGGATCTATAATATTTATGCATGATAAGGGTAATTAACTACCTTTGCTAAGCATTAAATAGATCTGTTTTAATTAAGTATTCGAAAAAGAGTAGATTTGTGCAAAGGCAGATCTAGGGATACGATTTATTGAGCGAAAGTAGTGAATCTGTACCTTTTATGCAAGTTAAATATGATCATGTATCTTTGCGAAGATCTGAAAGTCATTTCGATAGACATGCAGTAGTTGACAGTCGGAATGAATAAATCTGAGTGAAGGAAGCCCTAGGCTATAGATCTTGGGGAAGACCATCACAGAGACCTCTCGATGCAAAAACCTAGTTCTAGCATCCCCCAATACTAAGGTTTTGTTGGTTGGCGCGAATGGGTCAAGTCCCCTTAAGCCAATAATGGAGCAACATTATCTTCCTAGAGGAGTGTTAAAATCCCTTGGAGCACCATTAAATTATTTTGGAGCATCAATTATCTAAGTATTATCATTGGAAAAAGATTTTTTGAAATGAAGTAGAATTTAGGGTTTTGTGCCCTAATCTGAGCACATACTAATTGATGCAAAAATGATCTTCTTGAATGTTGCGTGCAACTTTGTCCAACAAAGTTAAACGACTAAATAATAATGTCAACTCTAGCATTAGTGGTGAATGAATGATAGCGTTGAAATGGAATAAATTGTATACCATGTTTATATATGTATATATCACATCACATATTATACATAACTGATAACATTGGAAAATGGAATGAGCTTATTACTAACAAACATGAATATGTGGAGAGGGGTACATTGAGAATTTCTATGTTAAATTTGATATATATATATATAATATATATAATATATATATATTTTAAAGTTATTTGTGGTGGCATTAATATATGGTGTCATAATGTTATTACAAAAAGGCCCAGCAATGGCCCAAGGAAGCATTGATGCCCAGCAATGGAAATAAAATCCTCAAATTCCATGCAATTGCATATTATGACGTTGGATAGATAGCATATGGATCAAAATGAGTATAGCATTGGATAAATAGTTTTGGCATTATAAAAACGTTAATATATTAGCAGCAAGGAAGCAGCGTATTGGTTTTGGAGCATATACATTATAGCGTTGATATTGAATTGGTATTGCAACGTTTTGATAGTGCAAACAAATGCTCCAACATCAATATACATTGTACCATTGATATTGCATTGGCATTGCAGTGTTTTGATAATGTTTGATAATGCAAACAAAGTTGCTAACAGCGTTTTGATAGCAGCGGTTTGGTAGCAGTATTACAAGAAGCGTTGAGTTGATTTTGCAATGAGCGTTAAGTTGGTATTATGACCATCATTGGTATTAAATTGTAAACAACGTTGGTGAGAGAGGAAAACAACGTTAATATGAATAGACTTCTGAATTAAGGTTAATATGAGTTGAGAAATGTTTGAAATGCTATGACTCATATGTGTTCAATATTACTTTGGAGCAATAACATGCATACAAATATAAATATACAAGCAAGCACAAACAAATACATAATATCTCCATATGGAAAACATTCACTACATTGCTACATGGAGCTGCATATAATAGAGCTATTTATCTTGTCAAAAGTCTTTCACACTCATGTGCGTTAAATCTTATGATCAACATATTATTTATTTATTTGGAGCATCCTATTTTCCAAACGCTTATTAGGAACAACGTATTATCTCTCTCTTGCCAAAAGTTTATTTAAATCAACATATTATTTATCTTAGTTATGATTTGAAGCTATATTATTCATATATTGGAGTCTTGGAAAATAGTGGCATCCTTATTGGAGAGAAGTGAAGTGAGTGAAATGGTTTAAATATATTGCAATGTGTTTATATAGTCATACATTTTCATATATTTGTATATTTGGAGAAATAAGGTAGCATTTTCAACATATTTCATTTCAAGGGTTTACAATTTCGAGCAGCCACTCATAATGTTAATTGGAACACTTTTAGGGGTGGGAGTAATTTTTATAACTAGAGAACACCACATTGCCCACCATTGATCATGCATTAATACTTGGCACTAATAATGGATATGTTTTTTATGGATTGAGGCCTTGAGTGTTCTTATGAATTATCGTTGTGAGTTTTAAAACCCCTTTCTATTGACATCAAAGTGGGAAGTAACAAAGGTATTTTTCTTTTGGAGTCTGAGGTATAAACAAAGGTATTCCCTAACAAGCAAGATAAGGAATTATTGTATTTCCATCAATGCCAAAGGGGGGGAATATTGGTAATATTGACATTAATTTCATTGATCACATTGGTGATAATTTATGTTGAATGTGAAGTGCACATGAATGTTGAATTTTTAATTGGTGATCATTTGAATGCAAAAGGTTGAAAGTGATGTGAATTGTAAAGGCTAAAACATTAATAAATACGTTGAATCAATTGGAAAATGGCTCTTGACATAACTAGTTGGAAAATGTATGCTTTTATTAATCATTAAATAGGTAGCTCGTACAAATCTGGAAAATGTAAACATATATGTTTTCTAAAAAGGTTATCACTACACTGTGAGAGGGAAGAAATGTGTATTGCATAGTTTTCTTTTGCAGAGGGCCACTAAAAATTCTCCATGTGCTATACAAGGAAAATTTTCTCAAGTCTCAGTGTAGTGAATCAGTGTATGCCATAAGGGTTAGATGACTATGCTCTGAGGGTTCTCAATGCATAGTGATAGGAGTTAACCTTAAAGAGGAATCAATGCACAAATCTAGGAGGAAGAGATCTGAGCAATAAGCCTTCTGAATAAGTTATGCTCATCTCCTCCGAGATAGTTCATGTATTCGCAATTTGCATTGTGCAAGAGGACCAAGAAGATCAACAAAGTGGTTAAGTCTGGAACCAATAGAGGAGGAAAAGGAAAAGCACCCAAATAAGACTCCAACATGGATCACACACATGAATACCATCAATACAAGCCATATGAATGCATAGGACTCATGAAAAATAATCACACCTTGAAATGACAACAAAGATGCACTTATTTCTAAGTACAGTTGAAATGCCACATTGCGACACTTAGAACTAAAGTTGCGAGAAAAGTGTGGACTATGATCATAAATTGCGCTAAGTTGTAGGAATGTGTCTAGTGCATGTCCTTATGATATATATGACCATCTATTGTGGAAGAGTGCTCTAGGACTACCTCTAGTGTTGTGCAAAGGTGTGACACATACAAGAGTGGAAATCGTTAAGAACAACACTTACAAAAGTAAGAAGAAATGAAAACGACACTTGCAAAAGCCAAAGAAAGTGAAAGTGACACATGTTAGAGAAAATCTAACATAAAAAAGGCACTTGTTAAAGAAAAATAGATAGCTTCAAAGGAGAAAGCGACAATTACGAAAGAAAAAGTGTGCAAAAGCGACAGTTGAAAAAACTCACTGGAATATAAGTACAATTGCAAATAAAGTGAAGAATATTGTCAATGGAGAGTGTGCACTGACTCTCAACATGAGTTGTGCAACACACTATGCTTATGGATTATGCAGTCACCATGAATAATGATTGTGCAAGCCTTACATTCAAGAGTTGTGCAATGCATATAAGGGCTTGCTTAGAGAGAAGTATTTTTGTGAGTTCTTCAAGGACTGAGCATGTGCGAGCAAGTGACTTTTCAACTTAGAGTCTGAGAAGAATACTTGAAAAAATTGCAAAAAATCAATCGACCATGAAGTGACCATGATACACATGGAATGATAAATCATAAGATCCTTAATAGACTCCAAAATTCAAATGTAGGCAAAATTTTGGAGAGTGTTGATCATAGCGTCAACACTTGGAAACATACTGGTAGAAACTAAACTTCTCTATTTAGGTTTACCCTTGAGCAGAAAGTCTTAGTCCTTCAGAAAGTATTTATTCATCATGTGGATTACCTAGGCTTCCCCATTTGACCAAATTATGGATGCAGTCTCCTCTATTCCTTCACTTGGTTAAACACATTAGCAAGGCTTACCATATCCAATTGTTTCAATCCATGATAAGGATAGTATATATTTGTGATTTTAAGATGTTCAAAGTTTTAGTTCTATCTCTAGCATTTCTCTGCCGCCAGGAGGCCTATTTAGTACCCTAATGGAGTCACTACTGGAACACAAGAATCGCTTCGTCGCTAACAAGAATGTTTAGTGCATTGACAAATTTGTTTGCTTCAGCTTTCTGTGCAGGAAGCATTTCTCTTCTGTCACCATTTTATTTAGTTACTAATAGAATGTGAAAACATACTTATTTATTTTGAAGCTAGAAGAGGGATCTTGACTTATTGAGAAAAGAAGAAGTTGTTCATTTAGAGACAGTTATATATACCTCTGAAAGTGATATGTTTGTTATATATTTTCCCCTTTCCCTTCTTGGATCGGCAAGAAAAACACCATTTAATTCCAATACTGAGTTAAGGAATGAGGCTGCTAAAATAGATGTGGGATTCATGGTTCTGCTTATGGATTTTTGGGTGGATGGAATGTATTTTCCATTCAGACACCATTGACTTAAACAACATGTAAACCAAAATAGAGAAGGGGGTAACATATTAGCCAAGCATTGTTCGTCATCATAATAGCCCTTTTCAAGATTTTCCACATTGTCTTTTGAGCCCATAGGAACATCTTTCATGCAAAGGTACTATTAAACAAAACAAGAAAAAAAAAAGACATGACAAAACTAGAAAACAAGATCAAAAGAACAAAGCAAATGTGTGACAAAAATAAGAAAACAAAATAAATGCAGAGACTATTGGGCCTCATCATTGGGTAATTATATGGGCCTTAATTCACCTCCTAGCTTAGTCAAACCAACTTTTCTCACAACTTATTACATGTTTTGATTATATTTTGTTTAATGATATTATTTAAGTGAGATATTATGCCTAGCGGACTAATATGCATTGAATGCAGGTTTGGAAGAGAAAATCAAGGAATTTTGGCAAGACTAAGATGTGAAACTCGAATGAGACAAGGGAGAGAGATTGTAGGATGTAAATCCTCCTCATTTACTCCTCATCCACTCGAATATTCTTCCCTTAATCACACCAGCTCGAAGTGCAAGCAGCCAAGTCATGAAGATTAGAAGGCAGTCGAGCAAGTGAGAGACAAAGAGTTAGTTCATCTCGAGTTTGGGAGCCGAGCCTTCCTAAATTTAAGAAAGTCATTGGGGACTTCATTTTTATAAGTAGAGAGTCCTAGAGCCTCATTAGGATTCACATTTTTATTGCAAAAACACTAGTTATTTTCAAACTCCAGACTTGTGGAAGACTTTTGATGTAATTTTCTTTTTTGGTAATAAGAATGAGATTTTTCTTGATTCAGTACTCAGTTAACTCAGAAGGCTAAATTTCTTAGGTTAGGGCCCAACCCTAGTAGCAAAGACTCCTCTTCTTGTATCTTTATTCTTAGCTTAGTTTCATAGATTCATGATTAAATTGTCTTTAGAAGTATTTCATTGCAAGTAGTGTAGATTTTTTTAATTGCTTAATTAGTTTTCTTCCATTTGTGCCTTACTTCAGTAGCAGGTTAGAAGGGATCAAAGAAGCATCACAAAGCTTTCAGTAGGTGTCTTGGCCTCAATTCTTCCTTTTGGGGATCATGATTTGAGGAAAAGACCCTTATGCAGCCCAAAAAGACAGATTTCTATTTTTTCATGATATTTACTGTTTGTTGTACTTAAACTAGCATTTGATTAGTTTCTCAAAGTAGGATTTCATTGCCATCTCTTCTATCTTCATTCTTGCAGTAGATCTCATCCATGACTCCATGTTATTCAGGAATTTCTCCATGCATAATGTAGACAGTTAGTTCATTAAACTTTTCTTTTCTAGTTCATGAGAATTCCTCTTGTTTACACAACTTTTCAGAAATTACACATGTTTGATGCAGAGCAGGTGCTTCAAAAGTAGACAAAGATCTCATAGCAAGAAACCACCTTCCAACTTCAACCACCCATAGGCATTCGTTGTTTTCATCAAAACCTTCACCAATTTCATCATTTTACATAGAAATTTCCTCAAACATTTTAGGCAAATACAACCATCTCCTAAACTTCGTTTTGGGTTCTGAGTGATCCTAGACCTTTTCTCAGTCCATTCCACCCATCAACCACCTTCCCTAAGCCTTCCATCACCTCCAACATCCATCATTTTTCTCACGGTTGTATCTTCTAGAAATACATGGAATCTTGTAGGTTTCTAGCACATCCTGTAGGTTTTCCTGTAGTGGCCTGTTTTGAGGCCTAATTGAGGGAAGACCTCTAGGAAGCCTTCCAAGGTCACCCAAGGGTCTCCCAAACCTTCCAACCATCTCCTGAACCTTCCAGCCATCCACCAGCGTCTCTAAACCACGTGTTGCATCACCAAAAGAGATTAGTTTACACTTGATTTTTCATGAAAAGCATAAAAAGACAAAACAGATTTATTACAGTGCTTTACATGCATAACAGTTGTTTTTTATGTTTTTAAATTCCATGCTTAGGATAGTGGCATTTTGTTCATGTTAATTTAGCATCATTGGCAAGCATATCTCTTAGCAGTTAATTAGGAAATGGTTTTCCCAAGCATTGAATTTCATTCTTTTTTCATTATTGTAGTAGATCAACTCTCTCTTAGGGTAGATTTGTATTTCTTTCATCAAGGAACCAAGCTTCTTCTGAATCCATAAAAGTATGGCTTGCAAACCCTAGTAGCCTCTTTCCAGCTGAAGAGTGACAAAAGACAAAACCATCACTTTTACTTGTGCATACAGCACCATCACCTCCAAGTTTGTATGAACCCCGGGTTGATAAAGTAACGCTGGTAGCCCAAGAGTTGTAGCATTCTTGCTGCAATATTGGTGCTCATCACTTTTTGGCGCCATTGCCGGGGAGGTGTCTTAGTAATGTGTGATTACTGCTTTCTTTCTTCTATTTCTTATTTCTAATATTCTTCCATTAGTTTCATTTCTTCAAAAGTAATTTAATTTGCTTCCTTTTCAGTCTACAATTTCAATTCTACAAGTTAGATTTCAATTCAGCAATCAGTTTTTCATTTAGTCAGTAGCTCTCATTTAGTCTGTAATTTCAATTCTGCAATTTAGATTTCAATTCAGCAATTAGTTTTTCATTCAGTTAGTAGTTTTCATTCAATCTACAATTTCAGTTCTGCAAAGCACTTTCAAAGTTTGAAAAAATCACAAAACCAGACCAAAAACATTTCCTTTCATGCCTCATAGGAATAGGGATAACTTAGGGAAATTTTTGTCAAATACCTCGACTATATCAAACAACCAACCTTCTCTCTTCTTCAGTGGCTGTGAATTGGAGGAACCATTAGGTGAGAAACCAGACATATTTGAAGAACCTACAGGGGAAGAAGAAGAACCCATTCCTACCGACCCAATGGCTGAAAACGGAAATGACAGAGGGAATAGAGAGAGAGTTGAGGGTGCCTTCCCTAATAGGGAAACCAATGGGGACACTAAGATGAAAAATATAAGCTCCTCTGCCCTTCCTCATTTCCATGGCCTGACCACAAAAGATCCCGACACTTTCCTATTTGATTTTGTTGTTATATGTTGAACCTATTACTATAAAAATGATGAGAAGAAGTTGAAACTATTTCCATTTACCCTCAAAGATGCAACTTTGCACTGGTTCATGGGTTTACCTAGGGATAACATCACAACTTGGGATCAGATACAACAAGTCTTCAACAACAAGTATCGAGACTATTGTAGGTCTAAGGATACTAAAGAAGAAATTTTTAGGATGACCTTAGGTAATGATGAATCCCTAGAGGATTATGATGAAAGATTCCAACTTAGTTACAAAAAGGGCCACGTGCACACTTGACCCTGAGTCACTGATGCTAGTCTAGCTTAGAGGAGTAGGGGAAGACCTTTTGGATACCCTACACTTGTTACCAAGAGGAGATATATACCAGTTACCCTATGAGGATATCAAGATTGGCTTTAGAAACCATTCTAGAGAAGCTAGGAAAAAGGGTAGGGGAAGTCAACCTATGGTCAGTACATCCTCTTCCAATTCATCCATCAAGGGTGAAATTGGAAAAATGCTAGAATATTTCAAGAGTGAGATGTTGCAAACCCTTGCCTTACATATGGACACTATGAACATTAGGAGAAAGCAGAGAGAGTCTTGGCCATTTTCTGTCCTATATGCACCAGGAGACAACCTAGGAATGAATGTCCATTGAATTCTATTGAGATTTGGTCAGATTGTGAAGAAAAGAACTCCACAAACAGGTGCCCTTCTTTGCCTGGACATAAAGTTGTATATCAAGGAGCTCAAGGGGCCATTGAGTAGCTTTGTTACATAAACCAAAGGAGACCTCATGGGTCTATGCCATACCAGCAGGGCATGCAAGGGTCATCCCATGCATATTATGACCCCAACCAGACCACATCCATACCTTCTTGGGGACCCCCTACTCATCCTTCCTAGTCTACACCTCCTCCTTGGTCCTTTGCATCTCAATATCATTCCCAGCCAGACAACTAGTCATTTCAACCATTTGCTCTGCCACAACCTCAGTGGAATGCACCGCCTGAGGGGTGGAGGCCCCAGTACAACAATGTTCCTACTTTATTTCCTCCACCACCTTCCCAACCACAACTATTACACTCTGCTCCACCTAAACAACCCCATATGCCTGCCCAGCCAAATCCGAACCCAAACAACAGACGGGCACAACAAGTATATAGTGGAGAGACATCATATCCAGCTTATGTTGTGGAAATCCAGGAAATTAACTTGATATATAGGAGAGTTCTCCTAGATAACCAACCTCCACCTCCACTCAGGGAGGTTGAAGAAGAAAGAGAGGAAAGCATGCTTAAAGTAAATCCACCCTTTCCTGAGAGATTAACTCAACCACTCCAGCCTACCCCAGAAGAGACTAAACTTCTGGGAGAATTGAAAAACCTATGTGTCAATATTCCACTTCTCCAAGCCATCAAGGATGTACATATTTACAACAAGTTGATTAAGGAGAAGTGTTTCAAGCATCCAGGGAGGAGAAAAAGAGATTCCCCTACCATTAATCTCATTAGACAACTGTCTGACTTAATGTTGGGACAGCTAAACTGTCCAAAGTATTTGGACCCTGGAAGCTCTATAGTAGATGTGCACATCAATGGCACCATTGTCCCACACACTTTGATCAATATTGTGGTTTCCATTAATGTGATGACCAAGGACACCATGCTCAAGCTCAACCTCCAAGGTTCATTGAGAAAGACCACAACAGTTCTGCAACTTGCAGACCACTCCATAGTGACCCCTAAGGGGATTGTGGAGGATGTGATGGTTTCCATTGACTCTTGGGAGTACCCTGCAGATTTCCTAGTTCTCCAGCCTAAGGCTAAGCTTACTGGTTACCCTCTGTTAAACACACATGGATAGCAAGAGAGATATGAAAGATAAAACATGCAATACAATTTTTATTGACAAATGATATACATTTATAGTACATTATGTGACCGTTGAGATTCACATCCCAATGTCTCTTGGACTCCATGAAAGGGAGGTCTCACCCTGCATAAAAGGGAGAACTTCAACCTGAAAAGGGAAGTCTCAGAAACGTTTATGCACAGTTCCTGAGATTCTGCGCCCTCTTCAGTTGAATACGCTCAGAGTCCATAGATAGAATATGTCAGGGCAGCGCAGGTGTGGCAGAGACGCAGGTATGTCAGAACAGAAGGGAATAAAGCAGAGGCAGAGGTCAGGTAACAAAGAACTGACATATATATAGAGACCACAAAACAAGTGGCTCATATTGGAGCAGGACCAACAATCGCCCGCTCTGATACCATGTTAAACACACATGGATAGCAAGAGAGATATGAAAGATAAAACATGCAATACAATTTTTATTGACAAATGATATACATTTATAGTACATTATGTGACCATTGGGATTCACATCCCAAGGTCTCTTGGATTACTTAGTCTATTTAGCTTCCACACTAACCCATTTAGGATTAGGTGTCCAACATTCCCCCCCTTAATCCGAAGGGTTATGTATGAGTCCAAGAAGAGAGCGTTAATACAAAATGTGCAAAAATGCATGGCAACACTAGGCTGAATGTGCTCTCTGAAATGTTGGTATAACAGGTGGTGGTTTAAGGATGACCACCAACACTGGAACGCTTAGTGCAGTTCCCGGAACTCTTCCAAAACTGGCAAGAAGCTGAAGTCTTCTGCTAGAGGAAGTGTTCCTATTGTTTTGAAGAGGGAAACCTTCAACCATGAAAGGGAGGTCTCACCCCGCATAAAAGGGAGAACTTCAACCTAAAAAGGGAAGTCTCAATCTGTGATGGTTTAAGGATAACCAACAACTCTGGAATGCTTAATGCAATTCCTGGAACTCTTCCAAAACCGACAAGAAGCTGGAGTCTTCTGCTAGAGGAAGTGTTCTCAATTTTGTTCCTAGAATTCTTTCGAAACTGGCAAGAAGCTGAAGTCTTCTGCTAGAGGAAGTGTCCCAGATTACCAACTGAAGGCATGTTCATGGGCATATTTGTCTCTGGCTACAACTTTCAAATTGGTGTGGCAGGTTGTGGCTCAGGCTCACTTGATGTGACTTTGAAGCTTGTAGATGACCATCATTTCCCCCCCTGTCAGATACAAGGTGAGATGATGGAGAAAACTCAACTGCAAGACTGTTCAATACTCTGGAACAAGTTCTGACATGTGATTGGAATATCTTCTTGGCTGTTGATGCCCAATGCCAAGAAGCGATCCATCCAAGATGAATCTTTGTTCTTGTAGGACGTTTGTTTCTGAAGCATTTGTTTGAATAATGAGTGGTTTTATGACAGTGCTTACATGGATGAAGATCAAAACAATGATCTTTCAAATGGCCAACTCGGTCACAGCGTTGGCATTTTACAATCTGTTGTTGTTGTTGTCGCTATGGAAGAGGGGCAGAATCTGGAACAACTGGTTGTGAACTGTCATGAAGAGTAGGTGAAATATCATGAATGAATCCAACACTCTGAAAATGAATGGGCTTGGCATAGTCTGGAATATGAAAGGACAAGTCCTTGTCATATCCAAGACCAGTTCTGTGCTTGTTGTGGACAAGCTCTTCCCAAGGTCTGATGATGGGCTTGGGAAGTGCAAGCTGAACCTCTGCATTTGCATGTAACCTTGTTGCTTTATCTGAATGAACTCTAACATTATTGACTTGCTGTTGATGGGTTGCAGTCTCAACGTTCTGAACAGAAATAGGCTTAGAATGATGTCTATTTTGATGTAGCTCTTCTCGCTGTAGCTGTGATTCAAGTTGCAAAAAAACGATCTTTTCCTGTGCATTATATAGGCAGGTCTGAATGTCACAGAGAGTGTCTTTGTTGATGTTTACCTTCCCATCAGCAGTGGAATATATCAAGGTATTTAATAAATCTAATACATCACTAATTAAATCCATTTTCACTTACAACAAAAGAGTATTGAAACAACTCTGCTTCTTTTTTTTTTTGGCAAACAATTCTTCCCGACGTCCAGATCTTTGGAAAATTACAAATTAAAAACCCGGAAATTTAAGACACGCAAGACATCTTTCTTTAATACAACGACGCAGAAACTCTGTTCGTCTAGCAAAACCTGTAAATAATAGCGACGAACTGACCCCCAATAGCAGTGAAATCCTGTCAAATTTTGTTGAGCAAAAGACCAAACAACACATAAATCGCGCCGAAGTGGAGTTTTCAAAAACCAAAAACCGTCTCCGAATGTCTTAAATACAATTCCACACTGGTTACCAAAACAGACCACCAAAGCCAACCATGTTGCTCCAACACTTTCTCAGGTCATAGGCATTGGAATGAGTCTCTAGCTTTTTAACAGAGAAGAAAACTATGATCATTGTAATGCAAATAAATAGTATAGGACAAATAAATTTGGCCTTAGACCTCCTGGAAACTGTAGGAAACCATTACATCTGAAAAATTCAGAAGGAAAACCCCTTTTCTTAGACAAAGTGGAAATAAAACAGTTATCACAGAAGGCATGAGTCATTGCACAGGTGATCGCCAAGCAATACGTGAAACTGGTCTGGTCCTGATGGAATGAGTGCTATAGTTAAAAGGCATCCTTGAAGAAGGGATGGTGTCTGGGCGGCCGAGATTTCTTGGCAAACTCCTTTTCGTTGTGGGTATCTTTGCAATAAGTCTCATGGGTTCTATTAAGGTGATAACGGAAACCGATGCGAGCTACAGCCATGAGAGTTGTACCAGCACAATGACGCTTGGTAATTCGACTAAAATTCTTTGACTGGTAACCGTTCAAGTTATCTCGAGGAAACTAGAATACAATACTCCATGGGAATATAATTCAGTTTTTCTTTGCTTTCACTAATGTCCAGGCAAGGCAGCAACTGATTGGAATGTGAATATTGTTCCTTCACTCTTCCACGTTATTGGTGCACCTGCACAAAATACTACGCGTGATTGGCCGATAATTAACGATATCCCCTTTCTTTTACCCCTCCAACTCAAATTCCACCGCTCAACAATTCAAGACAGCGCTGCAATAGAGTCTCGATCCCATACATTCATCGTACGACCACTAAATTCACTAAGAGGCGGTGTTCTCTTCAGAAAAAACGACATTCACACGGCACACTCAGGGCAGATCAGGCACCGATATTATGAAAAAGTGTCAGAGACCAGAAAGTGTATGCATGGGAAGGAAGAAATGACCACATCATCAGAATCCAAAACAAGAACTCAAGAGACTTCGGATGTCTTGATTTCTGCTTAGATATGCCCCTTAATCCATAGACTGACACCTTCGATAAGTGTTTGTGAAATATGTGCTTAATTAGAGGAGAATGCCCTCAGAACTGCTCGAAATTTTGTGGCAGCTGGAAAGACTTACAAAGTAACCCTTGCGGACAACTTCAAAGCTTTATGTCAAGTTTCTCGAGCTGCAGATTAGAGCAGAAAGAGATTTGTGGCACTTGTTTTGAAGCCGCATGAATAGATTAGCGAAAATCCACCTGTATGCAAAAAACCCAAAAATAATTTCCAAAAAGACTACCGCTTCACAGAGATATAATTCCTTGAGAAATATGGGCCCGAGAACTTCAGAGAACAGATTCGGCTTCCATAGCTTGGATAGGTCACGAATTTGTTGGCCTGTTGCTTGCCGTAGAAACACCTGCACAAAATGTTTAACGAAACCCAAACCAATTCGTGCCACAGGGAAAATTCTCCACCTCATTTCATAGTGTCATTGTCCTTGGTCATCAGAAATTTGATTTCCGTGGTCACTTGGTGCAGTCAAAGCGACAGATACATATGGGAGTTGATGCGTTTTGTATGCAGGTATCGTGAAATGACAGGAGCAAAAACGTTCAACTCAAAACATTCTATGCGTTTCCAGGCTTAGCTAGAAAGGCATATCTGATGAGTAGAAGAGCCTGAACAGAGAGGAGTTATAACAGAAGGCGGAAAATAATGTCAGAGATTTGCAGCATCTAAACAATGGCAACATTTAATGGGCAACGACTGTGGAGGGGCAGTGGACAGATTGACCACCGCAGAGGTTCTTAATCATTTCAGGTTCCATATGAGATAACCATTGTATCTGCATGTCAGACATCTGAAAGAATGGTAGAATATGCTCATCAGACTTACGAAAGAGGTGTTAAGGTCACCCAAGCGTTACCGATTATCACGTAGAGTGAAAAATTTTATGGACAGTCGCCTTCTGGAAAATAGAGAGCAAACGTTTATGAACAACAAACGTTTAATAGTTGGACAACAAACAGTCGCCTTCTGGCAGACAGAGAGCATACGTTTATGAACAACAAACGTTTATGAATAGACTGGCAAGCCAGAGATGAAAAATAGAGACTTGTGGATTTCAGAGGTCAGGAATGTCGGGGTTGACAGAGCCAACGTGCCAGGACTTTTAACCCTCAACGTTTTTGCACGGCCTTCAACACATAGCAGAGGTCATATTTATAACCACATTCCACAGTCCAAGGCATACACTGCATATTTAAATATGGACAAATGCATCTGCCTCACACTATTTCAATGCTTTCCATACACCACATTGTGGTATTCATTCAACGCACCAAAAATTATACATATGCCAGCACAAATATATACAACGAATTCAACACCAACGCATGAATTATTCAACCAACAATATCACTGCACCGAGAGTTCACAACCCACATAACATTAATGGTCAATGCATAGGTATGGTGAGAGAAACACAACAAAAGGCCACAAGCAAACAGTGACTCAAATATGAGCAGGGCTAGAATTCGCCCGCTTTGGTACCATGTTAAACACACATGGGCAGCAAGAGAAATATGAAAGATAAAACATGGCAATACAATTTTATTAACAACTGATATACATTTATAGTACATTGTTGTGACCATTGGGTTTCACATCCTAAGGTCTCTTGGGCTCCTTTTGTCCATTCGGCTTCCACACTAACCCATTGAGCATTAGGTGTCCAACAAGAATTCTCCCGAACGACAATTGTAGAGTTTAAAAATAGCTTTTCCACAGAGAGTCTTTGTTTTGCTATTGATACCTTTTGTGACTGATGTAAGGAAAACTTCTTCCTAAGGTTGTTTCTAACCAAAATTTGGATAGTTGAAATAGAAGAACAGGGAATTTTTTTTGGAATAATAGCACTTACCCATATATTTCATAAATGGATATTAATTTTCATAATCATTCCCACTTATACAAGCGAAAAAACAAAATTGAAACAAGACACTATTCTTTTCGTGGAAACCAACAGTGAACACTCTCAAATTGTTTTATTATCAAAAGAAAACTTAACTAGAACTAAAATCTACAAGAATAGAAGAGATCATCTTCTATGGAAAATATTTCTTTAGGATCTGTCTGTTAACGGGTAAAGATTTCCTTTTCCCTGCTAAATCTTGTAACATGAAAGTTGATGGGCCAATGAGTTCGACAATCTGGAATAGTCCAAGCCACATCTGTTGGAATTTAGTATGCTTGCCTTTCTCTTCATGGGCTTTATACCATTTTAATACTAAGTGTCCAAATTGGAAATCTTTTCTAGACACTGAGTTTGAATCAAAAGAAGCTTTCGCTAATTGTTGATGATGCGCGTGGGTAATTCTGGCCTTTTCTCGTTCCTCTTCAAGTTTAAGGATCTGCAGTTGTCTTAATTGCATGGATCAAGAAGGGGTTTCTTCAATGAATTGAACTAAAGCTAGAGAAGGAATAGCTAGATTTGTTGGTAAGACCACTTCTTTCCCATAAATTAAATTAAAAGGAGAAGTGCCAATGTAGGTTTTTTGAGTTATTCGATCTGCCCAGATAGCATACATTAAAGACTTATGCCAGTTTATAGGATTTTGTTCAATAGTCCGTTTAATGATTCTAATAAGGTTTTTGTTTGATGATTCGACGAACCCATTTCCTTGTGGATAATAATTAGCAGAATATTTAAGTTTAAAACCTCTTTTGAGCGCAAATTCTATCATAGCATTGCCTGAGAAATATGATGCATTATCAAACATTAAAGTAGAAGGTAAGCCAAACCTGGTGATTATGAATTGATCTATAAATTTGATGATAGTATTAGAGTTGGCTATCTTGAGTGGAACTGCTTCTACCCATTTTGTAAAGTAGTCAGTAGCTGTAAGGATGTACCTATGTTGTTTAGATGAATGAGGAACGATCTCACCTATTATATCCAATCCCCATTGTTCAAATGGTTGATCGATGTTGACCGACTGTAATGGCAATGATGGTTTCTTTTGTCTTCCGACAACAGTCTGGCAAATCTAACATCTCCTTACATAGCTATGTGCATCTTTAAAGAAAGTTGGCCAGTAGTAGCCAGTGTTGAAAATGAAACAAGTTGATGGAGCTTAGTGAAAAGAAGTCGCCTTCACTAAGTGTGCTCGCAGGCTATTTTTGGCGCAAAGTCTATTTTTAGACATATGGATTATGGTCTATGAGTTGCAGGATGCTATTTATGGATGATTGGTCATGTTGGTAAAAATAGATGGACTTCTATTTTTAGACATATGGGCGAAGTCTATTTTTAGACTGCTAGTCTAAAAATAGAACAGTCGAATATTATTAGCTTTTAATAATATTTGGACTATAAACATTATCTTATCCTCTTGCAGCACTTTAGTTCGAGCTACAGATGTGGCACATGCAACTGCCATAAGGAAATATTCTTTTCTTATGGGTTAGTTGAGCTATTGCATGAAGCACTTCAGTTAGAACTCAAGTGATTGAGTTTGGTGGAGTTGATGGAGTTGTGTGCAGTTTGACTTAGTTGAACTAGTTGTATTTAGTCTAACTAACAAATACACTAGTGATGAGTGATGTGAACTAGTTATTAATTAATTCACTAATTATTAACTCATAAATCAACTAAAGAATACATCAGTTAACTCAGTGCATGGACAGTTCAGTGGAGACAAGTGTTAGAGGTGAGTGAAAGGGCAAGACAACTGTTAGTTGTGACTATAGTTGTGCATGAGATTTTCCACAATCAATGGATTGAGTATTGCCAATGAGAATTGTGTGGTTCAGCCAAGGGAAATACGAGTTTGGATAAGCCATTCTCATCTATTCTCATGCAGGATTGTGCAGTGGAGGTAGGAAAGCAACGGAGGAGATTTGAACCAGTGATTGATTCAGATCTGAGCTAGTTTGTGTGTAACAGGTGGAGATAGTGTTGAGTACTTGTGAGGAGTATGTACTATGTATTGTTACATGTTCTCAATCAATATAATATACAGATAGTTGGGGATTTCAGCTGCATGCTTTCCCCTGATATACTGTGTTATGATATGTTGGATTGATGCTTCAATGTGCGCATGCGATTGTTTCTTAATTCCGCAAAATTGATGATCAATGTAGAGGAGGTTATGTATTATGCATGATTCCACAAATAGTGTATAATCAGGATAACTCTGTGAATAAGTGTCATATTATTCAAAATTTCTACAGCCAACGCGCAAGATTTTATGTGCTCGTCATGAAGTTCCTGCAATACTTTTTTTGCTTCAGATTTCTCAAGGCATCTAAGGATAAAAAAATCATAATTCATTCTAAGAAGTATATCATTGACAATTGATATTTTTTAGCTTTTAGCCTCAGGGCCGTTTTCTTTATGTAATTCAAATGTGGAGGAGCATATCCATTTTTTAAATAGAACATGATATCAGCATACCTTGATTCAGAGTCATTTAGGCTTACCTCATACACTTGTATTTCACTATTTGGAGACCGCGTTTCTGATATGTGCGATGCTCCTGCCAACATTATGCAAAAACCTTGACCTTTTACAATATTTGTTGGTTTAATTTCAGCATCATATTCTTGTAGGGCTATGCCCCAATTTGCCCTCTTTTCACCCACATATTTTTGTACCAAAAGATTTCTTACCGCTGGAAATGGTACTATTATTTTGGTGTGAGTCTTTAGAAGGAAGGGTCTGAAGTGTTTGATTGCTTTGAAAACATTATAAGTCTGTTTCTCAACATTGGAGTAATTTAACTCAGCTCCTTGCAAGTTTGAACTTAAGAAGGCAATTGGGGCTTCGGATTTATCTCAATTTGCTTGTGTGAGTATGGCAGCATACGATTTCTCGGAGGTGAATGTATATAGAGTGAAAGGATCAGAAAAGTTTGGAGTCGCTAGAGATGGGGCATTTATAATTGCTTGTTTTATCACGCTAAATGCTTCATGTTCTGCATGACCCCATTTGAAGAGAGTTTTTCTTTATCATGGCTTGGAGAGATGACACGATCCTTGAGAAGTCAGGGACAAATCTTTTAACAAAATTGATCTGACCAAGGAAAGACTGCATTGCTTTTTTACTATGGTGTAAGGATATCTCGGAAATTTCCTTGATCTTATTCAGGTCAATATGGATTCCTGATTTGGATACTATGAATCCAAGAAGTTTTCCTTCACTCAATGCAAAAAAAGTTTTTTTTTTGGATTAAGCGAGATTCCATATTTTTGACAATATTGGAAGATCTGTTTTAAGTCCCTAGGATGATTACTTCGATTTTTAGAATATACCGTTATGTCATCTAAGTAGATCACCACTGACTTGTTTACTAACCCTTTAAACGCAATGTCCATGGATCTTTGAAACGTGGCACCGACATTGATTAGCCCAAATGGCATCTTTTGATACGCGTAAGTGCCCCATTTGGTTCTAAATGTAGTTTTTAATTGATCATCGGGGTGGACCAAGATTTGCTTATACCCTGAAAAGCCATCTAAAAAGGACATTAATTCAGACCCTGCGACTGATTGTAATATCTGTTCCATCGGGGGCAGTGGAAAATTATCCTTTTGGCAAGCTTTATTGAGATTTCGAAAGTTAATACAAATCCGAATATCACCATTTTTATTTCTGATTGGGACCAGGTTGTAGACCCATCTGGAATGCCTAACGGGAAAAATAATCTTAGCTCTTAATAGATTGTTCAACTCAGATTTGATCTGGCTTTCCAAATTAGGATGTATTTTCCTCAATTTTTGTTGAACAAGATTTTCATCAGAGATCATTAGAATTGCATGTTGTATAATCGAAGTGTTGTAGGTTTTAAGATCATCATAATTCCAGGCAAAGACACTCTTGTATTGTTTCAACAATTGAATGAAAGCTGATTTTTCCTTGGATGTTAGGCCAAGACCTAGGTTGATGTTCTGTGGTTTCATGTCTGTTCCCAGATTTACTAATTCATATCTCAGAGTTGAACTTTGGAGTTTTGAATTGGTGGATCGATTAAATATGTCCTTTAAGTCGTATAGGTCCTCTAACTTGACTACGGATTTTGGTATCGCATTATTGCTATTTCTTGTTCCAGTTGTTTGTCATGTTGGTCTTCAGCAATTATCTGATTATTGTAAGAGCCTTCTGAAGTCAGAAAACTCACAATATCAGTGTCATTGTTGAAAACTCTCCAATTGGTAATGTTATCATGAATAGAGGGTCTAAAGATTAATTCAATCGAGAATATGTTTGGGCTATAGTCCTCTGATGGAATAAGCTTGGAAGCTACATTAGCAAGGAGATTAGCACTAGTGTTTTGGAGTCTTGGAATAGATGAAACATTAAATGCTGTAAAGTGTGAGGTCAGATCTTGTACTAAAGATTGATAGTGTTTCAAGTGTCCCGACAGACAATGTATAGTATTTCTTACTTGTTTAATAACAATCTCAGAGTCTCCAAATACTTGCAGGTATTTAATATTAAGCCCGATTGCTTTGTATAACCCTTGAACTAATGTTTCATATTCAACAATATTGTTTGTGCAATCGAATTCAAGTTGACATGTTCACATGGATTTTTCTCCTTTTGGACTAATTAATATACAACCTGCTCTTGCTCCATCATTAGATTTAGAACCATCAAAAAATAATTTCCAAAACAAAGTTTTATTTACAGGTTTATCTACAAAATTAATGCATCTAGAAGTGTCTGTTTGAGAGAAATTTTATATTTGAGATAAAACAAAATTTTCCAAAAAAGGTGAAGTATGAGTGTTGAAATTCCCTAAGAACAAATCAACAGAATAATTTCCAATTATATTGTTGTTATACGCTACAGGCTCATTTTCTCCTTCTAACTCTGTCACTATATACTTTTGGTGTCTTTCTCGTTCAACTTTGATCTGATTTGGTTTTCCATTGTAAGGGAGCCACATATGAGACCAGTCGTTCACAAAGTAACCGTGAAACTTTTTTGACCAATCCCTACTAAGGATCAATCCATAAAATTTAGGGATGTTTGCGACAAGTATATCAATAACTTGACATACCTTTGGGTTTGAAAAAAGTCTTATGGTCACTTGATTAAGTTCACCGATGACCTCGACTTGAGATCGATCTAGCTGACTATTCGTACTGCAGATTTCTGAGGTTGGACATTTAACTTTGCGCAAACTATCTTAGGCAACATGTTAGATGATGCACTGGAATCCACTAGACAGTTATGAAAATTTTTATTGAAAACTTCAAAAGTAAGGAGAAATGGCAGAGTATGGGATTTTGATCTTCCGCCAATTAGAGAAATGCCAGTCGGATCAACTTTATTTGAAATGCCAGTCAGAGGTATTCCCATTTCATGAGTAGTTTGTGAAATTACAGTGGCAGGAAGAGGCATAGTAGGTATTGCATTCAGTTCTTTCAAGAGTAATTTCTGTTGATGTTTCAATTTATTGAGCTCGTGAAGAGTAATGTTTACTCTGGTTTTCTTCATATCTTCAACAATGTTATATTCCATTTCATCTGAGATGATAAGCATTTTAGATGAAGTTGTTGAATCAGATTGGATTAGGTTTGTCTGAGTAGACTTTGGTGATGATTTCTTACCTATGATTTTATCCTTGGGAGTCGGACTTGGGTTTTTCTGTTTAGCACTGGATTGTGGAGGATCTAGTTGATTTCTACTTCTAGTAGCAACAGGTAATGCATCTTGATCTTCCTCATTTGGAAGAATGAAGTCCCACATTCCTTGTAGTTCTACGACTTCATCATCATCGGTTTGTTCCTCATTTGAAACTTCTTCCTCTTCCCCTTCTGATTTTGCGTTTGTTATAGCATTTGGTGGTTTAGGATCGGTTGGAGGATTCCTTTTAAAGTGTTTGAGAGGTTTATTGGAAGAGGTTTCTGCTACTTGTTTCTTTATATCAACTATTTCGTTGGACATGGTCTTTGAGACTTTCTGTAACCCTTCTAGGTCAAATGGATCCTTCCATTGTTTTTCTTAAGATCATCTCTAAAAGACAATTTTTTAGACTTTCTTTCATCTACATCGTTTTTATTTTCTACGACTAGGATATGTTTCTCTACGGCTATTGCCTCTTTCATGTTTTCTGCTAATGTCAGCTTGGCAGCTCTATCTACAAAGATAGCTGAATTTGAAGGTAAAGCAGAAATATACCATTCATTTTGGACTTCATCGCTAGGCTTAGACGTTGTTGGTATTTTGTTCAACAATTTATTGAAGTGAGAGTTGAAATCCTTAATTGGTTCCTTTGGTTCGACTTTCAAATTGGAGAGGTTATTTATTAAGTTTGTTGTTGACTTATCATCCCCAAATTTTGTTAAAAACTAATCTTGAAATGTATCCCAGTTATTAATGGAGATTGCTTGTAAAGAAAAATACCAGGATCCTACTGCTCCTTATAAAGTATACGAGAATAATCTTACATCTGCGTCCTCTTTTGTTACTCCATTCAAATTAATAAATAACATGGAATTATTTGTGTTCCTCGGCTAGTTGGCTATTGTCAGGATTGAAATTGGGCAACCATTTATCAGGGTGAGCTGGTAATTGAGATAAAGATGCAGGCATTCTTACAGCCCCTGGATTGGCCCATGGCCTTGGTGGTGGATTTCCTACCATCATCGGAGTATGAGTAGGAGGAGGTGTGGCAGTAGTTGAAGGTGATTGGGTAGAAGAGGATGATACTCCTGTACCTATATGAACCATAATCTGGAGTTGAGGGATGGATGGATGACCTTGTGATGATATGGATGGGATGGTAGACAAAGATGATGGTAGAACCTCACTTTGAGATTCTGCTAGTGATTTCCTAGCTTTCTTACAACTCGGTAGAGGAAACTCAACTGGTGGGATTCCAAGTTTTTTGCTTTGTGCTCTAGTCAGTCGTTGAGATGGGGTCAGATGGGAAGTGACACTACCTTGGGATAACTCAGATTATTCTCGAGATATAGAAATCCCCTGTAACTTATGAATTAAAGTTTGTAACTCAGGGGGATCTGAAGAAGAATGATCTGGCTTGTTTCGGATTTTAGTAATGTGCTTTGTATTTTTCTTTTCAACTTCTGGTTCAGAGATGGAAGATTTGGAATGCGAATGAGAAGTTGAGGGTGATGGTGAGGGAGTTTTACTCTTAGAATGGCATGAATATGTAGATTTACTTGCCATTCATAGTTAGGCCCTCCTTCTAGCGCCAAATATGTTGAAGGTTCAAAAAATCAGGACTCCAACAAAGGGGATAACTACCCGATCCGGACCTTAGTGCAACTCCTTTTTCGTTTGGAATAGTGGCTACGACTGGGGATGATGGGACCAGTTTCCCAATCCATTTATGATGTGTGTGCTAACGAGATGATGTTTGTCTTTTTTGGGTTATAAAGGATGAATACTTGTTCTAAATCTAATATATCTTCTAACCACCATATGAAATCTATCATAATGAAATAAAACATCTATGTTTAAGACTATCCCGGGAGTAATCTTTAGATATGCGATCTAAAATAATTTCTGAAAGCGATTGATAATGAAGATCATTCAATCACAATAAGAAGAGAATCCATTTAAGAATGATTGTTTCGTATAAAAAAGTTAGCCGAAACAATATGAGAAATATATCGCATAAAGAATCATTCACATATTCAGCATAAAGAGTAAGTCATCACCATACAAAAGTGCAATAATGATAACTAAACATTTAAACTTTTATATGTAAATAACTGAAGATGATTTATTGCTTAACACACAAGTAAAAAGCATTAGGAGATAAAAGTACCATTTGTAATACGTCCTACTCATGAGCCGCAACAATATTGATCTATTTTCAAATCACTTAACATCAACTAAGAGTACAAAAGTGCAATTTTAGTAGCAGATGTTAAACTCAAATAGAAAATAAATCTCGTTCCATTGATTTTATCAAAACCTCCTCAGTGGGGGGCAAGATGCATGTTTTGAAGAATGTTTTTGATAAAACTCTGGACCCCTCTCTAAATGCATGAGAGGGGTTTAAATACTAATCTATGAAATCTAAAAACAAATATTACAAAAATAGATGAGGAGGTTTAAACGACCTGCCTCATTTTAAGCAAAAATAACAATAACAAAAACAAAATATATCTATCACTAATCCTGCATCTAATTCTTTAGATCGCAAATATCCAACATTAGTTTTAAGAGTAACTTTTTTACAATGGTGACTAAATTTCATAGGAAAGATAATTCCAACATCCAGTAATTAGCACAAATGGATCCTAACTGCTAGAGACTACTTCACAAAGTGGGTAGAAGCCACCCCTGTCAAGAATGAAACAAACACTATTGTCATCAAATTCATTGAACAAAATATTTTATCCAAATTTGGTTGTCCACAACAGATAGTCAATGATAATGCATAGGCATTCAATAGTGTTAAAATGATATAATTTTTCCAAAAGCATCATATTTTTGCATCATTCTACCCCATATTACCTTCAAGGAAATGGATTTTCAGAATCATCAAATAAGAGTTTGGTCAAGGTTATCAAGAAGGTACTCTCAGGTCATAAGAGGAATTGGGATAGCCATCTCAAGTATGCAGTTTGGGATAACGGAGTTTCACCTAAGAGATCAACTAGTAAATCCCCTTTTCAACTTGTCTATGGCATTGAGGCCATTTTTCCTACTCAACTATCTTTTCTTGATATAAATTTTTTACAGGATTCATACGAAGAACATAATGATTTTTCAATAAGAATCAATCAAATCATTAAGTTAAATCAAGACAAATATGAAGTTCAGTACAAGCTTCGCCAATACCAAAACAAGATGAAAAGTTTATTTGACAGGAAGGCTAGAGAAAGAGACTTCAAGCAAGGAGATTTAGTCTTAAAATGGGATGCCTGAGAGAGGAAAGAGGAAAACATGGTAAATTTCATAATCTCTAATTAGGACAATTCAACATTGCAAAAGTCAAGGGAAATAATACATTTAGCTTACAAAATCTAGAAGGAAGATATTCTTCATTTCTTATCAATGGATAATATCTTAAACACTATATTCAGTATTGAAGTTACGACAATCATAGTCCATTGTATATTACTGATTTTATTTACAGTTTGTTGTCAAGTGTGATTTAATTTAGATATCAAATCTACTAAGTTGGTGAAAAGACAAGGTTTAGCCAAACTCTTAGCTGAATCAAATTGTAAAGTTCTAGGAATCAATACTATCATGCAAGTATCAGGAGAGAAGAATACACAAGAACCTTCCTCTACTATAGATTGAACTCCTCTTCAACTTCATATTGATGAAAAGTTCTTATTATCTGAATGGTATGCTGATATTATACATTTTCTTCATGATTTTGAGTATCCTCTTGGATTCACAAAAAATTAATGCAGAACCCTTAAATTAAAGGCTATGAAATATTTTACCATCAATGCTAACCTGTATTAGAAAGATCCATTGAATATCATTCTTTTATGTCTAACGGAAAATGACACAGAAGGTGTTATAGAACAATTTCATGATGGTAAATGTGGAGGACATTATGCTTGGAGAGAAGCAACATACAAAATTTTGAGAGCAGGGTTTTATTGGCCAAAGTTGTTTTCACAAGTTGGAGCAAAGATCAGAAGTTGTATTCCATGTCAAATATTTTCTGGGAAGCAAAGGTTAGTAGCACTTCCACTTGTTCCAGTGTTGATTCGAGCAACTTTTTTACAATGGGGACTAGATTTCAAAGGAGAGATAATTCCAACATCCAGTAATTAGCACAGATGGATCTTAACTACTACAGACTACTTCACAAAGTAGGTAGAAGCCATTCTTGCCAAGAACGCAATAGACACTATTGTCATCAAATTCATTGAACAAAATATATTATCCAGATTTGGTTGTCCACAACAGATAGTCAGTGATAATGCACATGCATTCAATAGTGTTAAAATGATATAATTTTGCCAAAAGTATCATATTTTATTGCAACATTCTACCCCATATTACCTTCAAGGAAATGGATTGGCAGAATCATCAAATAAGATTTTGGTTAAGGTTATCAAGAAGGTACTCTCAAATCATAAGAGGAATTGGGATAGCCATCTCAAGTATGCAGTTTGGGTTAATAGAGTTTCACTTAAGAGATTAACTGGTAAATCCCCTTTTCAACTTGTCTATGGCATTGAGGCCATTTTTCCTACACAACTATATTTTCTTGTTATAAATTTTTTACAGGAATCATACGAAGAACCTAATGATTTTTCAAGAAGAACCAATCGAATCATTAAGTTAAATCAAGACAAATATGAAGTTCAGTACAAGATTCACCAATACCAAAACAAGATGAAAAGTTTGCTTGACAATAAGGCTAGAGAAAGTGAGTTAAGGCAAGGAGATTTAATCTTAAAATGGGATGCCTGAAGAGAGGAAAGAGGAAAACATGGTAAATTTCATAATCTATGGTTAGGACATTTCAACATTGCAAAAGTCAAGGGAAATAATACTTTTATCTTATAGAATCTGGAAGGAAGATATTCATCATTGTCTACCAATGGATAATATCTTAAACACTATATTCAATATTAAAGTTACTACAATCATAGTCCATTGTATATTACTGATTTTATTTACAGTTTGTTGTCAAGTGTGATTTTCACAGCAAATACTCCATAGCCCAAGGAGAAGGCACATGAATTTGCATGTTCTCTACATCGCATAGGGGGAAGCAGTGGCTAGATGGAGTCGGTGTTGTAACTTATAGTGTATTTTACATTTATAGATAAAGAAAAAAAGAATGAAAAAATTGAAAGGGATAAAAAATATGTATATAGAAAAATGACAAAATGAAAAAATATAGAAAAAATGAACAAATCCCAAGAAATATTAAAAAATGCACGCTAGTTTAAATACTACACATTGTGTTAACTAGTTTCTTAATTAGTTTAAACATAATCAAACAACTAATTATAGTTTTTGATAAAGTTGACTTGATGTTTTGTCACATTATGTAATAAGAGTGCTCTTATTGACCGTTGAGATGCTCCCCGCGCAAATCAATGACTGGGAAAGCACTTCGGACACCCCCCCCTCCCAACCCCTTTGACATTTAACCAAAGGAGGGGGTCCAAAAAGTTGTTTTGAATAGACTACCAATGCCAACATGTCCACTTCAAACACTTCGGACACCCGCCCCCCCCCCCAAATAAACCACCTACCATCCCCCCCGAAAACCACCATTTATTTCTCCCGCTCCCACCAAAAGATGAAGCCACTCCACCTTCGCCATCTATCCATTTAATCTCCTCAACAGTTACCATCCTGTAATAAATTTCCTACTCTCATAACGAATATCCCAAATGGTTAATCCTCCCATTCCATAAATAAACACATGGTTTACTTCTATTTATTTTATGCATTCCATTTGCAAGCTACATGCCCAAGCATAGTACAACTAGACCAATATTAAAATCATTTTTTTCATCACTACAGAAATCTGCTAATTACCTAGTAAACATCATCTTTTACCTAATTATATTTTTAATATGTCTTCCAAAGGAAAATTTAAAATGGTAGAGGCATATCCAATGATGCCCCCTGTCATAGACTTAGATAGATTATCCGTAGTTGACCAGGAGTATAAAATCGCTAAAACCCAATATGAGTTTGACCTATATGAACTCCACACTTGGGCCAAACAAAAATGTTGTGATACCAGTGATGAATTGAGCATGTGGGACTCCTTCATGCCTCAATTCATCCTTCCTCAAACCCATATATTTCCAGAATTTGTAGTCTAGTTCCATTTCAAATACATCCCAAGCCAAATAGCTATTATTGCTCAAAATAATGATGTTTTGTTTACAATATCCCAAGAGTCAATATGCCAAATGTTTCAAGTGAAAGCTTTAGCCCCTCTACACCCTTTCTCTATAGATTCCCTCATGGAAATCTATATAAAGCTCACCTTTCCCCAAAGAGCTAATATTTTTTAAATATTCTTGCCTGGACATACATAATTACTAAGAACAAATCCTCCATGCCCCTCTTTAATGTTCACATAAATGACTAAATAGGTTGTCTCAGTAGTTCCATGTCTATTAGGTTATCCAACTAACTAGTGGATTGATGACATTATTTTAGGATTTCTATTAGTGTTTTTAGCAAGTGAAAAACCCTTAATGATCTTCAATTACAATGAATGTTTGTCTGAAACAATACATGATCAGTTCTTGAAGTTTTCAACAGAAGGATCTTCCAAATATCATCCAATTCTTGTATACATGTTCTTATTTCACGAAGCAAATAAATTCCAATTTCAATTACAGAAATTAGATGAGCAGGGTAATCCCCAATTTATAATTCATTGGACTTCCTTAGTAAGGAAGAATACCGCTGAATTTTCCTTCAGTGATTACATCAATCAATTTTTATATATGGTTTCATGTTTCCTCAATAGTGATGTTGTTCTTAGGATTTCCCCTGAAATCAAGAGAATTCTACATCTCAACGAGCAAACAAAGGCTGAAGATTAGTATTTGTATCAAAACTACACAAAGATTAGAGTCTATGGATGTGAGATTTCCCCATATAAACTACCTAAATTTGTACCAATTAGGATTTTTGCATTAGAATACAAAAGGAAGATGATGAATATGGATGAGCTGCACTTTGTGTCAGCTAAAAATAAGTCTCAATATAAGTTAAAGGCTCAAATTGGACCTTTTATTTGTAATACTAGAGCAACAAAAAAAGAAGTGGATCTCCTTCTTAAACAAATGAAATTCAAATTAAGTTTTACCTAGTCTTATGATCCCTTAAGGATTATTTCAAAGCTAAGGGTAGAATATAAAAATACTCCTTATGCACACACTCCTATACTAGAGATTGAGTGGTACATGAACCAGGAGGAGTGGCAGGAAAATGCATTGCAGGAAGCAGAACAATAGGTTTTCATTTCTACAACTTCACAAACTCCAGTGCCATAGGAAAAACATGCCAAGAGGAAAAGGGTTTCAAAAATTCAGTAGGAAGACTTCATAATGTACTAGAAAAAGAAAAAGAACCCTCTAAAAGAGCCATTTCAAGAAGAGAGTTCACAAGAATAGACCACATTATTTTTAATGGGTACTTACGCTGAGACATTTCCAAGAGTTGAAGAACTTTTCTCAAGCTCTTGCGTATCTTCAATCATTAAGGACCCATTAAAATAAATCCAAATAGGAGAGCTAACTCATACTACTACAAAATCAAGTATATATGCTAGATACAGGGAAATTAAGAAGAAAAATGAGGCACTGAAGGCCACCACTTATTCAGAGTTCTGGAAGCAAACTTTAATGTCCCAGCATAGGCTTCTCTCAGCATTAGATACCGAGAAAGGAAATTTTTTGATGGCCCTTCTAGAGCCTAAAGTTCCTTTTCCAAAAACTGTAGAAGATTACAAACAATCTGTTTTTTCTTTTGACACTAAACAAATTCATCCTGTAGACCAAATTGATTTACACAAGCAAGCTGTAGAAATGATTTATTCCAGCTTGACTAGTTCAGCAATGGAAACAACTAAGTTATAGGTTTCAGTGAATAACATCTAGTCCTAGCTAAAGCTAGAAAAGGTATCATCACTGGCCAAAGATACCAAAATAAAATCTTTAGAAGATCTGTTAATCTAATTGGGATATGATCCTAGTAATGTTAAAGTTATCGAGGAAATAATTAAGAGGAAAAATGTTGATATCCATGCATTGAGAAAAAACCTAAAGCTCCCTACTACTAAAGATCCACATACCAAAGAAGTTGGTGAGTTTGCAAAAGAAAAGGAAAGCATGTTTAAAATTATTGTTGAACAAAATTTACAGATACAGAGGATGTAGACTGAACTAGAAAGTCTATTAAGGAAAAAAGAACATCAAGCAGATGTGGCAACAACTATTCCTATAGCAACAACTTCTTTTTTAGGTACTTCAACAACTCCTATTGCAGGTACTTCTATTGCATCAACTATATCAATGGAAACACAGTCCACAGACTCAACAACTGATTTAGCTAAAGCAATGGGAGATTTGTCCATAAAAGATCAAGAAATCGAAAAGTTGAAGGCTCAACTCAACAATATCGAAGAGCATCAACTAAAAATTGATAATGTTTACTTAGCAGAGCTTCAGAAAACTGATATACTAACTCAAATAATAAAGACTCTAGAAAATGAGTATGCTATTTCTCAAACCATTGCATAGGCCAAAGAAAACATCTCGCTGGATATTAATGAGTCTATGACTAATTTGTGGCCTTCCATTGAAATTATTTTTGAGTAGGAGGAACTATTGGAAATATCAAAGGAAGTAATTGCAGAAGTAAAGAAAGACTTGGGTCAAAAACCAGGAGAGGCAACAACATTAATTAGAATTCTAAATTCAAAAACAAGGGAAGAACTGGAAGAATATGAAATTGAGGACATAACTGAAACTATTTTTGAAATGAGAAGGATTCTCACTAAAATGAATCTAATGTTGTAGCTAGAACATAAATGCCATAATCTAGAAGCTAGTATTCATAAGTTCCACAAAAAGTTTAATATTCTACATCAAAAAGGATTTCTAGGTTTATGAGGAATGGTAGACAATCTGGTTTCCCTTGAAGAATACCAGCACAAGCTACATGCTATAGTTACAGACAAATCTATATTTGCTAAGATTATTGGGACTATTACAGGAAAAGCCTCTATTGAAGGTTTGAATTTTGATTTATTGATTAAACATGAAATCAAGCATTTGTTTGTAGTCAAACCCACTTTTCAGAAATACACTAAAGTGAATGAAACATAACAAAAATTAATCAAATATTCTATTATAGATGAAGAAAGATCGGAAAAGATTTTCCAGCTCATTCAATTAATAGACATTAGTTTTCCAGCAACAAACAACAAGTTTTCAACAAATAGATGCAAGTTTTTAAGAACAAAATGACAAATGATTATCAAGAGAAATAGAACAACAACCTTTTCAGCCCAGTCATCACTAGAAGCCTCAAATTCAGTTCCAATAGGCCTAAGCAGTTTTATTTTCCTATTTTGTAGTCCTATTTTTGTAAAACAATTATGAGATATTTGTAAATAAACCTTGATATTTAAATCAAGATATTTTTAGGAAAGTTATATAAATACTTTGTTGATCAAAGTACAAAGGTTTGCATCATTGTGATAAACTCTTCAGCAGACTTGTAAATCTCCTGAAGTTATTTTCCGAGAGTAATATAAGGATTCTAGATTCATTTTGAAACAACTTGTGTCCGTGTGAGTACTTCTATGTTTTTTTTAATATTCTCATTTTGTTTAAATCTGCATATGTTTGAAATTAAAGGGAATTTTGGGTAAGATAAGATTGAATGTCAATCTATCTGAAAGCCCCCGCGAAGTTATAATCAATTACAGAGATTAGTTAATTAGAATTTTTGTTTTAATTAACTCCTCTACATCTTTTAATTGTCACTTCCCTTTAAGATTTAAATATATTTTGTTTGGTTGTAAAAGGATTTTACACGCATCATTTGTATATGTCTAGTTAAATACTATGTTTTAAGATTTAATTAACCATGTATTTTCTAAAGTTCAACCTTATACATCTTTTCAAAGCTAAACTCTGTTAAAGGTGAAGAGTCATCCCTTTTAATACATCATAAGTAATTAAGAGATTGCACCTATTTAATAGTTTAGAACATTGGTCATCCAAAAATCCAAAACAAACAAAACATTTAGATGCTCTAGCTTAATTCCTTAACCTAGAATTATCTACAAAGTTACAACACTTTTAATTCCAAAGCAACAAAATTTTTGACCCACTTTCAGTTACCAATATGTTATGATACTGGTACTGAACTATTGACTTCATTAAAACAATCAAAATCGACTCACATTTCCGATCATATTCATGAACTGAGACATAGATGTCATTTAGTCAAGGTTTTTATTCTATATCAGATTTTAGCTGAGTGGGTTTACAAAGTTAATTCTTCATGTCATTACAGAAGATGTTTCCAAGGGAGGTTTCATCATGGAAGAGCAGGTAATTTCTCGTTCCCGGTACTTAGACTTAGTCTACACTCAATCTAGCACTTTTTGTGAAAAAATCTTGAATTTACCATGCCCTACAAGTGAACCAATCATTACGTCTCCTACAAGATTAAGATCTAATGTTGTTGATGGTATTATAGGTTCTATTAGCCAACGTTTTAAGGGGGAAAGAAAATTTCTAAAAATACTCAGAATTTGGCCATACATGATACACCATCTGAAAGCCTTCCTCTGGAAACTATTTCTGAGATCAATGTTGTAGAGTCATCTACTAGCAAGATGAAATCGACTAGAAATAAAAAGAAGGAGAAATGTAAATTGAAACAAAATTCTTCTTCAAAGGAGAAACCTACTGAAAGCTAGCCTAATGACAAGAAACAAAAACCTCGCCATACTTTCCTTATTTGCAATGAGGATCTTTATACGAAGGAATTCCCACATCGGGCAGAGATTTCTAAATTCATTAAAGGTTCTCCAACTCATATTCTTTTGAAGGACCCATTCCTTCTCAGGACAAAAAAATGGTTTCTCATAACACTTCTTCCTCTTCCACATAGAAAGATATCATAATAATGTATTCTCAAGAAGTTATGGTAGCTACGAGATCGAAAGATTACGAATCTAAGCATCATGTTGACAATGGAAATGAGGCTAGATCATCTGGTCAACCTTCCAATTCAATTCCTCATCCTCCTTCTGAATAATTAAAGATAGAGAATTTGAAATTTGACATGATGATCCGATCACCCCCCGAAGGTGTGCTACCGAAATCAACTTTCAACCCGCATGCTAGAGCTGCACAAAATTCCAACATTGTTGAAGACATGGCTGTGTCTCCTTTTGCAATGTTAGATTTGGAAGTACTGCAAACATGCCCGTCAGAGAGAAATATTTTATTTTCAGCCATAGGAGCTATTGATCCACATGATTCTAACCCAATTATCTTTGATCTTGAAAGTCATATCCCAACATTTTTAGATTTTAGTTTTTGTTAAAACTAGACGAGTATTCTGTATAGTTGTTGACAAAGGAGCTTCTACGTGCATTATGTCAATTGCTTGTTGGAAATCTTTTGGTTATCCAACCATCAATCAGTCACCTACCACTCTAAAAGCCTTTGATGGAAGAGGTTTTCATCCATATGGGATCCTAAACAATTTTCCCATTGAGCTAGAGGGGAAAATGGTAGCAATCGAAGTTGAATTTGTTGATGCTCAACTTAATTACAACCTTTTTCTTGGTCAAAGATGGACCTATGTTATGTCAGCAATGGTCTTGTCGTTGTTTCAAATGATTCAATTTCCTCACAAAGGAAAAATTGTCAAAGTAGACCAGTTGTCTTACTCTACTTCAGACCCTAACTCTACGGTTAGCATACCTTTTGTTGGAAAAATGAATACTCTTTATGAGGATATTGGTGTTGGTTTACTCAAAGACTCATTGCTTATGGGAACCTTTGCCATGCCTCAACAAAATTTTCCTTCTAATTTTGTCGAGGTTAACATGATTACATCAAGCACTATGGAATCTTTTGATCTGTGGATAGTGCCTTTAGAGTCTGAATTATCCTCTTATGGCAATGAGATGCCTTTGAGCCCTCTTGAATTGGCTTATTGGGCAGTATAATATTTTTTCGAGGCTTCATCTTATAATATTGATCGAGTGGATACGATCAATGATGATTATTCTCATTTACCTAGGTTAGAACTACTTTCACTCTCTGATCCTTTCAACTATACATTTCCAACTAATGAAAGAATCATGGAGGTTATGACCTCAAATCAAATTCCTTGGAACAATCACCATCATCGTTCATCTTTTCTACCTGACCCTGATAAAATCAAGAATGATTTTTAAAATTGTTTTCACCTGAGATAGTACATAGTCTAGAATCACCAATTTCAGTATTTCAAACTGACTCCAAAAGGAATTTGGGGAGCATATATGCAAAGAATACAATTGACATCTTAGTTAAAACAGGGATTGCTAAAAATATTCACATAGGTTCCTCAAGCTCAATCGAAGAAATTCAAACATATAAATCCTTATTTCAAGAATTTCGCGACATTTTTGCCCTATCCTATGAGGAAATTCCAAGAATTGACCTAAGCATTGTAGTACATGAAATTAAGACTTACCAAGATGCCAAACCTATTAGACAACAATTATGTCTGGTACATCCACAAAAAGTTGCTACGATTGAAGTTGAGGTCGAGAAACTGCTCATAGCAGGTTTCATCTACCTGGTTACCTTAACTGATTGGGTGTCCAATAATGTACTTGTTAACAAGAAACAAGGAACCATTAGAGTATGCGTCGATTATAGGGATATTAATAAGGCTTGTCCAAAAGACAATTATCCTACTCCTTATATCGGTCAAATCATTGACGAATGTGCTAGAAATGAAATGTTCTCATTTATAGATGGATTTTCTGGCTATAATCAAGTCAACATACTTCCAGTTGATCAACACAAAGTTGCATTCATCTGCCCATGGCGGACTTTTTCCTGTTGATAACTCTCATTTGGTTTGAAGAACGCTAGAGCAACTTTTCAAAGGGAAATGTCTTATGTATTTCACGACATCAAGCATATTATGCAATCTTATTTAAATGACTTTCTAGCTCACTCATTGAGATGGGAAGATCATCCAATGCATCTGAGAGCAATTTTTGTTAGATATCATCATTACAATATTCAGTTGAATCCCCAGAAGTGTGTTTTCTATGTGTAATTTGGTCGATTACTAGGATTTATCGTTTCAAAGGAAGACATTCATGTTGTTCTGTTGAAAGTTGTGGTTATTTTGAGTCTGCCTCCTCCTTCCAATCTTCGCCAACTCCAAAGTTTACAAGGGAAAGCAAACTTTTTACATTGATTTATCCAAAACTACGCCAAGTTAGCTAAAGTTTTTACTCAAATTTTGTAAATGGGGATTTCATTTATCTAGGATGAAGTGGCTCAAAAGGCCTTTGATGCACTTAAATATGCATTGACCCATACACCATTGTTGCATCCTCCTGATTATCACCGAGAATACTTTTTATACTTAGTCCCTTCTAATGCCACCATTGGCATGGCTCTACCTCAGGAAGACAAATCGAATGAAGAGCATGTGATATATTACTGAAGTCGTAATTTGCCCAAAACTGAAGAAAAATATGCACATGTGGAGAAATTGGCCTTGGCAGTTGTTCAAGTTGTCCAATCTTTCCATCACTACATTTTATTATGTAAAAATACTATAGTTTCTGATTGCAACCCCATGGTTTACATAGGTTTACCAGACATTTGATGGGGGGGAAGTATTTCAAATGGATAGTCATCCTACAAGAATTTAATTTGGAATTCATTAAATCCAAATCTAAGAAATCATTGGTATTTGTTGAACTATTATGTGACTTTTATGCTCTTAACTTGCAAATGATACCCAAATATAGAATATGCGAAGAAAAGAGACCCAGAATACAAAATATGCGAAGAAAAGATACCCAGAACACAGAATAGAAATGAATTTATTATTCAGAGAGTAATGTTCACTTGTCTCTTCGAGGGGGCAACCTCCAATAGAGCAGAGCTCGATTACAAAATAAGACACGATGCTCCTCGCAGGGAGTTTCTATCCTTTATATATGACTCCTACATGCAATACCACGAGCCAATATCTTGTATTATTAATACCATCTATCTAATACTACGGCCCATTTGCAACTAACTGTGGTTCCGTTATTAATTGCGGATTAACCACTTACAATTATTAATATGGGCTTTATTGACTCTTGAGTATGACGTGGTCCATTACATAGATAAGGGGGTTAGGGTGGGACCCTAACATGCCCACCCCCTTAAGACTAGCCTTGTCCTCAAGGCTGAAGCTGCGGAAACTGCTGTAGAATAGTGGTTGGCTCCCAAGTTGCATCTTCTGGAGAGGTGTCTTTCCATTTGACTAGGACTTCCTTAATCATGCGGCCGGGTAGTTGCTTGACTCGTGTGTCAAGGACATGTTCTGGTTGAAGCCAGATGGATCCTTCTTCATCCAATTCCGGTAAACTAGTCTGAATTCTGCAATTGTTCCCAATCACTTTCTTGAGGCATGAGACATGAAAAACTGGATGGATTTTTGCAGTAGGTGGCAAAGCCAACTTGTAGGCCACTTCTCCAATGCGTTGAAGTACTTGATATGGTCGGTAGAATTTGGGAGAGAGTTTCTGACACCCCTTGTCTTTGAGTGATGTTTGCTTATATGGTTGGAGCCGTAAAAAGACCTGATCCCCTTCTTGAAATTGACGCTCTGAGCGATGCTGGTCTACCTGTTGCTTCATGCGGTTCTGAGCTTGATGAAGATTCTCTCGAAGATGGGCGAGCATAGTTGCGCGGTGTTGTAGGAGTTGATCAACTGCTTGGACTTTTGAGCAGCCCTTGAGATATGAAGTAGGTGAAGGCGGGAGTTGACCATATACTGCTTCATAGGGAGTCATTTTGGTGGTGGCATGATAGTTGGTGTTATACCACCATTCTGCCAGAGGTAGCCACTGTACCCAAAGGTGTTGTTTTTCTGAAGTAAAACACCTAAGGTAGGTTTCTAGACATTTGTTGACTGCTTCAGTTTGACCATCTGTTTGCGGATGGTAGGAAGTACTGAGTTTTAGTTGAGTGCCTTGTATTCTGAAGAGTTCCTGCCAAAAATTGCTGGTGAAGATCGGGTCGCGGTCGGACACAATAGAAATAGGCATGCCATGCAATTTGAAGATTTGATCCATGAAAGTTTGAGCAACCAAGGTGGGTGTAAACGTGTGGGGAAGAGCACAGAAATGAGCATACTTCGAAAATCGGTCCACAACCACCATGATGACTGACTTGTTCCCTGATTTTGGAAGACCTGTAATGAAATCCATAGAAACTTCCATCCAAATTGATGCCGGAATGGGCAATGGTTGTAATGTGCCAGTATGATGACGGTTTCCCCTTTGTGGCGTTGATAGACATCGCATTCGGTTACGAAGGTAAGGATGTCCTTTTTCATGCCTGTCCAGAAAAATGATCTTCTGGTGTGAACATACGTCTTCTGAAAGCCTGAATGTCCTGCAATGGGAGATGAGTGCATTTCTGCCAAAATGCGAATTTTGAAGGTGGATGTTGGTGATATTACGACTCTGTCCTTGTAGCGAAGAATATCCTCCTGCCACGAGTAGCCCTTGTTGGAATTTGGATCTGCCTGCAATTGAGAAATGAGTTGGGAGAGCCCGGGGTGTGAAAACCATTCTTTGCGAGCTTCTTCAATCCATTCTGGAATGGGGAGGGAAATAGCTAGCAGGGTACTTTCCTCCTCAAATTGGCGAGATAATGCATCTGCTACACTATTGTCTTTCCCTTTCTTGTAAATGATCTCATAATCATATCCCAGCATTTTGGCTAGCCATTTATTTTGTTGTGGGGAGGATAGGCGTTGCTCCAAAAAATATTTAAGACTGTGATGATCTGTGCGGATTTGGAAATGTCGCCCCAATAAATAAGGTCGCCAGGTGTCGACTGCATGTAAGATGGCCATCATTTCCTTCTCGTATGTAGATTGGCCCTGATTCTTCCCACTGAGTTGCTGGCTTGTGAAGGCCAACGGTCGCCCTTCCTGCATTAAAACCACGCCAATACCTGTCCCCAAAGCATCACATTCAATGACAAAAGATTTGGTGAAGTCAGGTAGTGCTAAAACTGGAGTGGAACACATGGCATTTTTTAGAGCTGTAAAGGCCTGTTGTGCTTCCTCATTCCAGACGAATGAATTTTTCTTTAGGAGTTGGGTGAGGGGCTTCGCTATGCGACCATAGTTGCGGACAAATTTACGATAATAGCCTGTGAGACCCAAAAATCCTCGCAAGCTCTTCAAGGTCTTAGGTTGAGGCCATTCCTGCATTGCTTGGATCTTTTTGGGGTCCACCTTGACACCCTCACGCCCCACAAAGTGGCCCAAATACTCTACCCTTGGCCATGCCAAATGAACACTTGGACATCTTCACAAATAATTTCTGATTGCGTAGCAGTTGCAAGAGTAGATCTACATGCTGAAGATGTGCTGCCCACGTGCAACTATAGATGAGGATGTCATCGAAGAAGACAAGGACAAATTTCCTGAGATATGGGTTGAGAATGTGGTTCATAAGGCTCTGAAAAGTAGAGGGGGCATTACAAAGACCAAACGGCATGACCAGGAATTCATAGTGGCCTTCATGAGTTCTGAAAGCAGTCTTGGGTATGTCGACTTCCTTCATGCGGATCTGGTGGTAACCTGAGCGAAGATCCAACTTCGTGAAAAATTGAGCCCCGTTGAGTTCATCCAGAAAATCATCAACCACTGGAATGGGAAATTTATCTTTGACTGTCAGCTTATTGAGGGCCCTGAAGTCAGGACACATCCGCCACTCCCCATCTTTTTTGAGCACCATAACCACTGGGGATGAAAAAGGACTGATGCTGGGACGAATGACCCTTGCTTCCAAAAGTTCCTTGATGATTTTTTCTATTTCGTTCTTTTGGGTGAACGGATATCTGTATGGGCGCACATTTGGGGGTTGGGCCCCTGGAACCAAGGTGATGCTATGATCATGTTCTCCTCGCGAGGGTGGAAGCCCTTGAGGCTTGTCAAAGACCGGCAGATGGTTATTTAAAATCTGTTGCATCTCAGGATGAAGTGATGGCTACCTGGTTTCGACCACCTGGATGGCATTAAATTGAGCTACAACTCCATGATGGCCCTTTTTTAACAATTTTTCCATCCTATGCGAGCTGATGATAGAGGGGGCTCCCGCCTGGAGTCCACAGAGGGTATGTGTGTGGTTGTTCTGCTTAAAACTCATATACAACTCCTGGAAATCCATTATGATTGGCCCAAGAGTACGGAGCCAGTCAGCGCCGAGGACAATGTCACAAACCCCCATGTGTATGGAAAACATGTGGGTTTTCAACTGATAATCCCCCATTTGAAGTTTGACATTTTCACAACGGCCTTCACATTTCATTGTGCCTCCATCTGCAATTTGAACTTGGAAGTTAGAAACTGCTCGGACAAAACAATGCACCCTTTCTGCGACTTTTTGATGGATGAAATTATGTGTACTTCCACTATCAATCAAGACTACTACTGGGCGATGTTTAATAGATTTTGAGCGTTTGAGGAGAAGAAATCCCTACCAAGGCATGCAACGAAATAACGGGTTCGTCAGAGACATTGTCCTGTTGGTTGTCGTCCTCTGGCGGCTCAGGTTCCTCAAGTGGAGGATCTTCCTTTGTTGAGTTGTAGTCAGTGGCATCAATTTGAAAGAATTTGGGCTCCTTACATTTATGACCTGGGGAGTATTTTTCATCATAGTAGTAACATAGTCCTTGCTTCCTTCTTTCGGCCATCTCCGCAGGGGACACCTTTTGGACCTTAAGTGTTTGAGTCGTGTTCTGCGCCTGTGGGGGACGACCTTTAGCGAGGAAATTTGGGCGACTGTATTGGGCTGCTAATGCACGTTCCACCTTACGAGCGACCTGTCAAGCCTTCGTCCACGTGGGAGGATGGTGAAGTAGAACTTGAGCTTTGATGGTTTCTTTAAGACCGTTGATAAAACATTCCGTGTAGAACTCATCTGTGAGACCCTTAGTGCGGAAAGCTAAGCTTTCAAAAACATTAATATATTCCTCCACTGTACCAGTCTATCGGAGCTTAGTGAGACGACCCAAATAAGAGTCTTCTTGTTCAAAGCGATCTCGAAGAGCTTTGGTAAGTTGGGTCCAAGTCCTAAAATATCCATTGCAATGCTGATGCCATTCCCACCATTGCCACTGTTCATTGTCGAAGTACATGCTCCCAAAAATAAGCCTTAGTCGGCATCATAGAATGATTCAATTTGAAATACTTGTGGTCCATTTGGTGCTAGCCATGCAAAGACCCGGAGAAGACCGAAATTTATGCATATCCAACTTAGGAGGTCGCTGACTGGGTGGTGGATGGGTGTGCCAGACGTGAGGAGAGTGGCTAGATTCACTGTAAATGCCTTCATGGCCATTATACTCCTTCTCGTGGGCTTGCTCCTTGCCGTTTGACATAAGATCCTCCTTGCCTTTTCCCTGCAATTTCTGTAGCTGGATACTTACTCCTCTAAGCTCTTGGTTCATTCTATCCAGATCTAGTCTGCTAAGCTGAGTTTGGATGACGTTTACAATTTCCTCCAATTTGTCCATCCTTTCATTGGCCATCGCTTGAGCTCTAGTTGCTACCATACGCCGCCCTGATGAAAAATTGGGACCGCCACAAAAAATTTCCCAATTAATTGAATGGTACCACCATACTCAGCTCGTCGTCCTGATTTTAATGGGATATATCACCAATAAGCGTCCCGGAAGATCTCAGATTTTTTTTTTTTTTTTTTTCTCCTAACAGAGTTTTACT
>APFE031227276.1:83727-94762 GCA_000404065.3 Pinus taeda
AGATCGCAATATACATAAGGGTCTGGCAATAGTACTCGGCCCAATGTTTCAGGGCTCTAACTAAGGAGGGTTGACCGTACCCTTAGCCGTACCACCCGACTACCCTATCGTACGGGCGAGTAATCTCTCCGAGTGTTGTTCTTGGTGTACTGTAGCCGCAAGACGGTCGCTGGTTTATCTATGGCGAGGTTTTCAGGGAGCCTATGGGGCTTCCGATATACCCAGAGGGTACGTGGAAGACAGTCCGTGCGTGGTTCTTTCTAATGCGCTACTACTCGAAGGGGTACCCACAGGGGTTACAAGGGAGTCCAACAGACGTGACCACCTCTTGTATTTCCTGCGTGCATGCCTCCCCAAATCCGCAAATTTATGCGCTCAACGACAGACACCGTGGTTTAAAGACGCCGCAACACGTCTCGAGCCAATTTTTTTTTTGCTACTAAATGGATATCCCACCGGCCCTGGAAAGTGCTCTGATACCACTTGTTATGCTCTTAGCCTGCAAATGATACCCAAATACAGAATATGCGAAGAAAAGAGACCCAAAATACAGAATATGCAAAGAAAAGATACCCAGAACACAGAATAGCAATGAATTTATTATTCGGAGAGTAATGTTCACTTGCCTCTTCGAGGGGGCAACCTCCAATAGAGCAGAGCTCGATTACAAAATAAGACACAATGCTCCTCGCATGGAGTTTCTATCCTTTATATATGACTCCTACGTGCAATACCACGGGCCAATACCGTGTATTATTAATACCATCTATCTAATACTACGGCCCATTTGCAACTAACTGTGGTTCCGTTATTAATTGCGGATTAACCACTTACAATTATTAATATGGGCTTTATTGACTCTTGACTATGACGTGGTCCCATTACATAGATAAGGGGGTTAGGGTGGGACCCTAACAGTGACTTTCCCAGTACTGAAACTAAAAATGTGGAAGAGGATTCTCTTCTAGATGAAATTCTCTTTCTAATTAGAAATTTAGATCCCTAGTATGGATATATCATCATTTATTTTCACACCTAGAGATTTCGGCAAAAAGTGAGTCGAACAAATCATCGTTGAATTAGGTATCAATCCCAACAATACAATATTGTTGCCAATACACTTTATCGTCGTGGTGCCGATTCTATTTTCCGACGATGTTTAACTCACGAAGAAGCTGAAAAGGCATTAAATGTGCCATTTTAAAGCTTGTGGCGCTCACATGTCAGGGTTTGCCACTGCTCAAAAGATCTTGCGAACAGGGTATTTATGGTCTTCTATGTTTAAAGATTGTATAACTATGGTCTAAAAATGGAATAATTATCAAATTTATGATCGTAAAATGTGTGCACATCCAGCTGCTCTTCAGCCAATCATTGTTGTTGGTCCTTTCGCTAAATGGGGCATTGACTTTCTTACATGTAACCCTCACTCGGTTGAGGGGCATGGGTACATTATCCTTACAATAGATTATTTTACAAGATGGGTCGAGGCGATGCTTAAATACAAGGATGATGGTGAAACAAAATCCATTTTCGTGTTCAATTATGTAATTTATCGGTTTGCAGTACCACAAGTTATCGCCACAGACCATGGTAGCCATTTTTTAAACTATATGATGACTGATCTTACCACAAAGCTATGCATGCGTCATGAAGTTCTACCCCATATTACCTGCGGGAAAATGGCCAAGTAGAAGTCGTTAACAAGGTTTTAACCATCATGATTAAATGGATTATTGGGACTCATATGCGAGAATGGAATTTAATGCTACATCTAGCCTTGTGGGCATACCACACTACAACAAAACCTTTCAACTGGTTTTAATCCTTTTCAACTTGTCTATGGCATGGAATCAGTTCTACTAATTGAATGCAAGATACCATCTTTGAAACTGGAAATTGAATTATTACCAGCTACTTCCGCTAAAGAGGAACAATTTCTATACTTAACACATCTTGATGAGACTCGATGTGATGCTGCATTAGCTAGCGAGGCCCAAAATAAATGAGTTAAAGCACAACACAATCAAAATGTCAAACCTTATTTGTATGAAGAAGGTGATTTAGTCTTGGTCTATGATCAAGAACACAGTAAGTTAGATGGTGGTAAATTCGAGCCTATGTGGCATGGCCCTTATATTGTAAAACATGCTCTAGCAAAAGGGGCCTATTAACTAGTGGATTATGATGGAATTCCTTTGGGAAAGCCCATAAATGGTATTTACCTAAAGAGATATTATGCTTAGATTGTTCAGTGAAACATTTGTATATTATGTACCATAATTTATGTGTGACAATTTTTAGTAGTTTTTGCGATATTTCGGCTACTTCTCCTACTCATATTGTGTTACACTTGATTTGCAAATGTCGACATTCCCTTGAACTTACATTAGCTTCGTTGATGGTGCAAATCGTAGTACTCAGAATTTGTTTTCCGCAACCTGTGTCATTTATTCGCCCACAGATGAGTTAGTTTCTCTTCATGGGATATGCCTTGGTCAAACAAAGAACAATATTGCAGAATATAGTGTAGTGATTGAGCTATTATCTGAAGCCATTGCATTTGGCATTCGTCGGTTGATCGTTAGGTTAGATTTGCAACTCGTAGTATTACATTTGAATGGTGTTTATTTAGTTAGAAGTGCTTCCATGTTAAGGATGTTTTTGCGGGTTCGTCTCTTGGAAGGATAATTTGATTATATTGAGTATCAACACATTTCAAGAAATTTAAACACATTAATAGATGCATTAGCTAATTATGTGTTAAATTGGAACTTGTAAAACATTTGTAACAGAAAATCAATGCAATATTCATTCACATGTTGTATAATATAAACATAAATAAAAGTAGTAGTTTTCAAGTTTATGAGAGATTTTTCGGCGTAAATCACATGATATTTCATTTGTCGACGTGTTTCAAACCAACCAGTGTGGTTCATCATCAGGACAAGTTGAAGAAATAGATCAAGCTATGCATGTTAAATAGACATAGCAGACCTCCAATGGCTATAATTCATGACCAGGCAATGGCTATATTGACTAACAACTGAATTTGACTGGGGAACAGTTAGATGGACTAGGACCAAGGGCCTAAAAATAAGTTAATTTAATTTATTAAATAGGAAGTTAGTTATATTATCAATAAATTAAAATTCAAAGGTGTGTGTGTATATATATTTATATATATATATATATATATATATATATATATATATATATATATATATATATATAAGTAATATTTTAAATGATTATTAAGTTATTAGTTAGTTATAAATATATAAAATATAAAAGTCTAGTATTAGAATCATTATTTAAAATATATAAATAAAAATAATTGTTTGTCTAATTTATTAAATTATCTAGATGAATTTACCTAAAGGTTTTTAACTACTTTACAAAAATATTATTTATAAACATTATATATTATATATAATTATATATAATATATATATATATATATTAAATTTAATATTTATTCAGGTAAATAGTTAGTTATAAAAGGTATTAAAAATAATATCAGAATAAGTTAAGAGAAGGAAAGAATAAAAATATTTTAAATATCCATAAATAATTAATCATATATCTAATTGTTAAATTAACTTATTATTATATAACGATACAAGTAATAATATTAACTATTAGTTAAAATTATTAGGATACAATATAATAAGAATAAACCAAAAAATGAGGGAGGGAGGAAGGGAAGAAAGCGACTAGGAAGAGAGTGTTGGGACCAAACAACTACTGATCTTCCAACCATCCTCTCTATTGAGATTTCTTAGCCTTTTTTCAATCTCAAGGGCTTCCCTGAATTTCTGATGATGGAACTATGAAACCCTAGCAATAACACTAGCTTCCTCAATATAAACATGATGCTTTCATTAGATAAAATTCTATAAATAATGTGGCTTTCACAAAAATTGTGATCCAAGGACATAGGGCCTAGTGGTCTTTATCTTTTGAACATGTCGATGCATCATAAAAAATAAAATAAAAATCTAGCCCTTAGACTAGTCACTACGCATGATGATGATCATGGTAGCATACAATAGCATGTGCTACTCGTCATAGCAAATGGCTAATAGGACCAAGAACTCCTGCAATATGCCTATGATAGCGGAGAGGCAAATCATCTATAGCGACATTTGAAATGTCTAGAGTCAACCTCTCAAGATTGTGCTCTATCATTGTCAGTATCTCCGGTGCGTAAGGGTTTCTTGTACTACGAGAGAAATTGGCATCTCATCACAACAATCATATCTACACAATCTGGTTGGTCTCACGGGGGCTACATCTGCATGATCATTTCAGATAATTAGCTTTGGATGCCAAAAATAAAAAAATAAAAAATGAGAAATTTCAAAAATCAACCAAAATGTGAAGTTTTACCTATAGCACCCCACTGCATCCCAATAGGCAATGGCATGTTCAGATCTCCTGTGTATTCCATCCCTGCATATGGAAAATATTTGACCATGATGATCTAGTTTTCCAACTACTCAAAGAAGTCAGGGGTAAATCTAATGGTTGGACCCTCGCCACCTCCATGGTGTGTCATAAGTGTAACCCATGTCCACATTTGTGGGTCACGCGACCCTCCTCTCTCTACATATACCTGTCAAGCTAGAAGAGGAATCTGCTCCAAAGCAAACGAAATAACAAAGGCACTATACCCAAAGTTTTTTAGTTTGCCTGTTCTGACCTTGGTTAGTTGCCCCTTCAGATTGGCAACTATAGCCTCACTCCTGTTAAAAGTGGCACCTTGAAAGAAATCCACAACAGTTTGCATCTGAGCCTTCGTCAGCAAATGAAAATTTGCGCTACCACACAACCATGCAACAGTAAACCCGATGGCTTTCAAAGGAATTTGTGCAATAGTTTTGATGTTAATCCGATCATCTGTGAGTGTTGCCCCATCAATCCAATATTGTATCAAATAGGTAGCATTGGTCTCGCCCACCTTGCCTATACCCATACAGGTTGATTTCCTCGCCACGATGTGGAAGTCCACTTAGGAAGTAAATGCCATCAACCTCAATGACAATTCTATGGTCCCCAATTATGAAACATTCCTCTTGAACATTCCACTTGCCTACTATCTATTCTAGAAAGTCCAATTGGGCCTTCATGCCTGGAATGGTAGAAAAGCTTGTACAAACCACAAATTGTCAAGACTTGTGTGGTTATCATTCAGAGTAACTATATCTTGTTCTTCATGATCATGTTCTCTCCATTCCATGTTTACCATTCAAAAGCCTACAAATAAACATAAAAGATTATTAGAATCAATTATGGAGAGATTTAGCAAAATATTGGGGTGTTTTCATTTCATTTTTCTTTCCCTCTGCGTTGTGCACAATTGTTTCTTTCCTTGAAACTTCACACATAACATTAAAATATGAGTCGATGTACACAAACCTGATAAGGGATTCCTACGCACATCGAGGGTGAAAAACACTTTGAAAACCATTCCCCAAAAAACCTAAATTTATGGTGAAAAGCTAAATAAATGGCATGAAAATGAAGAGCTCGGATAGACCATTTACCTGGAGGAGACAGGTCGTGATTTCGTCCAATGGTTTTCCCAAAATCAGTTTCGGAAATTTCTGGTCAAAAATGACTTCTATTACTCTCAAAAGGGTAAAAACACAAATGGTGAAAACTTTTTACTATTTGGGATTTTTATAAGTTTGTAGGGTTAAATAAATAATATTTTTTTTTGTATTGACCTTGAAAAGCCATTTTTTATAATTTTTTCACATTATTTTTTGAGCAGAGATAATTATTTCAAGTTTAAGTGTGTAGGTTACAGGTTAATTACGAAAATAGGTCATTTGGTATCAAGTATATTTTTATCACTTTTTCTAACTCGTTAAAACTTACGAAAAAGTGAAAACATGGAGTTCTCTTTACGCCTTTTTCAGAGTCCTTAAAAAACGAAAAGGTAGCCGAGTACTTGATTGTTCGAACTCGTTAAAATAAATGAACAACCATCTATTCAGTATAAGTTTACCCCTTTTACGGATTGAACCAGACTATTTACGAAAAAGGTATACGTTGACAATCATGGTCAATAGAGTTCTCTCTTGCATTATTTTATTGTTTTCGGGCTTCAAAGACTAAACTTACAAAACAGAACATTGTGGAGTTTACTTATGTTTTTCTCTTGACCCCCTAAAACTAAAAAACATCAAGCTTTACTTTCCCTGGGATCGTTAAAATTTTATGATAAAAGAACTAAACAAGTTTCCTTTTCATATATTTTCAAACTCTTTAAATATCAAAATGACATCGAGTTACCCCTTTACTCGACTCATTAAATTAAATAGTATAGGACTCATTAAGCATGACGAGACCGAACCACACATTCTTAAGGTTTGTTAAAAATACTTTGGATGACTCATCCAAAGGATGAGCTTACATGACAAGAATATGTTATCCTCCACAAGCTTGTAAAAAATAAAGAGGTACTTGTCAGTAATGGTGGGGGGAAAGTGAGAAAGAATCTTTGTTTTGAATTGTAAAAGGAAATATGTCACTCTTGAACATGACACTCTATCACTTTTATGTTCGGGTCAGGAAATCCATTTTCCTCGTAGTTGACCGTACCTCATTAAAAGTCTTCAGTTGGTTTGGGTTTTATTTTTTGAGTCAAATTTTGCCAATTGATTTTGTCATGTCTCTAATATGTTCAAGAGAAGTTCAACCTCAGTAAAATTACTTTGTCAGTGTTAGCCTTCAGTTGCATCAACTATCCATAAGTCTGTCCTTGATTACTCTAAACTTCTTTTCTTCAAAACTTAACATGAGTTTTGTGTCATAGGCCCTCCTACAATGGATTGCTTCCTATTGACTTCAGCTCATTATCTAGGAAGTTGATCTAGAAACATTTAGTACGTTGAAGCCTATATGCCTTAAAGGCAGGTTTCTCACCTTTGATGACAGGTTCTCATCATTGGCCTTCGATCGAATGATTTTATGAGTGTTTGAAATCAAATCATCTATTCACACTTCATGGATTGTACTAAAAGTACCTTGAGATCCATTGTCATTATTGGTGGTTTCTCTCGCACTTGTTAACGGTTCACATCATTGACTAGTAATCAAGTGGTTTCTACCATGTTCAACTTCGAGACATTCACTCACATGGTTAGATTTGTATTGCAGATCAAGAGATGGAGATCAAGAACCTAGATCTAATTTCATCCATCCAGGTTGCATGGAGTTATTAAATATTCATGATTGTAAACATAGATCCGTTGATGGTTACATCCATACTATGTCATCTTTTGACGTGGAATTTTAGATGTATTTTCGTACAATTCTTTGAGACATTTGTGTTATGAGTATGGGAATGCCTACCACAGTGATGATATTTTATATTGCATTGTAACATTTGTTTGATTGTTTCAAGTCTTCGACTGCAGTCTCTAACCCAAACCTTCACATGGTAAAGCACTTCAGTCATCAAAATATTTCTTCTAACTTTGCGCTTTAGGGGGAAATTTGTTACATGTCATTTTGTCGCATTAGGAAAATGACTACCGGTTTGGATCTCTTGCTATCCATAAATGTGTCCCAGAACATTCCCTGTAATTTCTAGATCCTATGGTACAAAACCCTAATTTTGGATATATTTGTAGTTCCCGAGGTAATTTATGCACATACACAGGGAAGAACATTATTATCTGCGCAGAAGTATGCATTGTCTTCCACTGTGATCTACGAACATGACTTGAAGTATGGAAAAGTATAGAATCATTGTTGGTAGAATCTACCCCAACCAATAATCTTCGAATGAGTGCTTATTCCGTGCCGATCCCGCCCATCATGGAGTAAATCCACTTCCTTTGTGGTACCTCTATCCCACTAATAGTGGATCTCATCCCTTGGAGAACAGATCCATAACTTCCCATTCTTTGCCTATAAAGCCACTACAGGTTTGAGAATTTTGAGAGGATTGTTGGAAGCATGTTTATGTTGTTGAGATTAGGTTGGAAGGATTTTTTTTGCAAGGGATAGGGTTGGAGATTACAGAAGGGGCTTACAACATCAAGGCTACATGGTTGTAAGACTTTTCTCTAGTTTTATGAATATAAAAGCATTTGTTCTTTCTCAATTACATCTTCATTGATTTAATTTGTAGGATTCCTTGATCACCTACATGGATTTTGGTTGTATATTGATCAGTTTATGATATATAATTGGTTAAGTAGTCCATTTATCTCTTTGATTATATGTTGTATGCTTTGATATCTTGTTTGTCTCTGTCTGTGTAGATCTCTTTCAAGATAGTATGGAGAAGTTGTTAGGAGCGACAAGAGGAAATCTAGAGCATCAAGGAGTGAATGGTCAAAAGATTTGAGGGACTTCATCAATAATTTCATCAAATCGGTAAGAGGCCTCTATCATTCTATTTGATTTCACTCAATCTGAGTCTAGGGAAAGGTAGCAAAACTTGTTAGTTTGTCACTAGGGTTCTTTGAAGTCTAAGGAGATCACTCTTGTCCACAAGAGGGATTTTTCCACATAACAACAGTAAATAGAGGCCCCTAAAATAATGAAGTGTGACACATCCGACTTTCTCCCCAAGAAAGCCTCCTCCAGTGTAATCATGCCAAGAATCCGATGAGGACTCTGATTATGCAAATAGACTATTGCGTTGCATGACTCCACCCACAAATGCAAATGTAGGCTTTAATCATGCTATATCATCCTCGCTTATCCCAAAATGCTACAGTTCTCTCTCTCAGCCACCCCATTCTACAATGGGTTGTGGGGTGTTGTCAACGCTCATCGAATGCCTACTTTTGCACATACATTTTTAAATTCATTTGACACGTACTCACCTCCATTATCGCTCCTGATAGCCTTCACCTTCTTGCTCGTTTCTTTCTCAACTAGTGCCTTGAATTCTACGAACTTGGAGAATGTCTCATCCTTCTTCCACATGAAGAAGATACAACACTTCCATGAGACATCATCAATAAAAATGACAAAATATTTGTGCCTAGCAGTGGAGGCTGTCGAGAAAGGTCCATAGACATCAAGGTGGATCCTTTCAAGGACTGCATGTGCTTTGTTGTCCCAATCATGGAATGTGGATTTTGTGTACTTCCCCAAGGTACATACTTTGTATATATCCTACAGATCAAGCACTCCTTTGGGGAGGCCTCTAGTTATCTGTTGCATGATCTTCAAAGCGCCATGATGCAAATGGCCAAGTCTTCTATGGCAAAGTTCACCAACATCGTGGCTCTACACCTTTTCTGCCATTGTGCTTAATGCAACACAATCCTCCACATATAGCTTGTATAGGTTCTTCACACAAACCCTGATCTGCTTCACCTATCCCGTGGTTATGTGTCTTGGAATTCCTTTCCTTTGCTGAAGATCACATCATAACCACGGTCTTCCAAAACTACAACATAGACGATTTTTTTCTTAGGCTAAAAAAAAACATGGAATCCATGAGCTTGAGGGGGGAGCCTGACTCCCTCTGAAAGATGGCTGTACCAATCCTAGTCACGCTATACCTTCCATCATCCCCCATATCAATGTGCATATGCAAATCTTTCTCCTCTAGGTCACTGAAAAAATATTTTTTTCCCATCATGTGGAACGATGCACCTCAATCCAAGTACAACACACTCCCCATCACTGTGTTGGCCATGTATGCAATGATGTTAAAGTCAAGCTCAAACTGTGAAGCTAAAGCTTCACCTGCTGCTCCTCTTGAGGTTTTCTTTCTTACCTTCTTGTGCGAACACTTTGTGGCATAGTGTCTAAATTCATGACAATGGAAGCATTTAATCTTTGACCAATATTTCTTCTTGCCCCCTTTACTGGATTTTGGTTTGGATGAGGATTTCTTTCCATTTACCTTCTTTTCCTTTCCATCCAATAAATTTTTTTCTTCATCCTCACCCTTGGATGAAGTCCGATCTTTGGTATTCCGCCTTATTTCCTCCTGCACCAAATTAGACCATAAGTGCTCCCAACTTGATAGTTTCTCCTTGAGCGCCAACTTCCTATGGTCACCACTATTCTCAAAAAAAAATTTCAATGCTTTCCACATCGCGAACAAAGTTTCTTTTTTGTGGGGATTTGAGACAATATGATCCCATACTCCCTCCAAGATTATTCTCGTCGCCTTAGCTATATCTTTCTTCCACTGAGTGAGGTTCTAGGCATCAAATGCTTGTGGTTTTGCAACATCTGACTTGATGTATTGTAACAACCCATTGTCATCCAATATTGAGTCCATGCGGTCCTTCCATGCAACAAAATTAGAGGTTCCTTCCAAGGCACACTCTAGCCTTAGTCCATTGAAGGCCATCTTATCAGTTTTGAAGAAATCTTGCTACACTGATCTTCAAATTCGAACCTCTTAGAAACAACTTCGAATTTCCTACTTTTATGTGAATCCAACTTTGATACCATGTAGAAATTAGGTTGTAGATTTGCAACTAATCATGAATTTTTAATCAAAATCAAAAGAAACAAACCTTGTAATAGCCCAAAATAAACATGTAATTAACCAAGTAATTTATATTCAACATGCAATTATCACTAATTAACTTCAAGTTCAAAACTATGGGTAGAACCCTTACATGTGATTTCGGTTGAAGTCTACTAATTGCAACAAGGTTTTGGGGACGACTCTCCACCCAACCGTAGGCTCAATTGTGCAAGGTCTTGCTACAACTAGCCACCCCCAAGCCCTCAATCAACGTACTATTGCCGGTGAATCCTCTGTCTTAGAACACTATTCCCCCAAGAGAATGAATGATAGAATCTTGGAATGATGGAATGCCTCCCATCTTCCTCACCATCTAATAAATAGAGCAAACATGGGAAGGGGAACCACATACACACACTCCATGTGTCTACATGCAACTTTATTGCTTTCTTGTTTTAGTTCTTTTTGATAGCTTTACTGATTTTTTTTACTATTTTCTTGTTTTATTTCTATTTATATTTATTTAGAGCTTTAGTATGGTTATTTATTATTTATTACTATTTTTATTTT